>CABHPQ010001510.1:0-47257 GCA_902168405.1 Peromyscus aztecus | reverse complement strand
CCCATGCACATGCACTAAATTCAGGATCCGTGTTGGGGTTGTGCTCCTTAACTCCAGCACCTACCACTGGGCTGCCTGCCCATAGCAGGCACTCTGATAATAATCTGGCTGAGGGAGGAAGGCAGGGGTAAAGGGGCTAGAGGATGACTGCTGGTGGCATCCATTCTCCTGAGCAGTTAAGTTACCCTTGGACCATAGGGCTGACCCTCTTTAGGTTTTTCTAAACCCAATCCCCAATCTGATTGTGTCCCCTGCTCCTTCTGTTTCCCTTCAGTGGAGACCTAGGGTCCACTGAGGGTGGCTGCTCCCCACCAAGCAGTACTGTCCCCATGCTGCCCAGTCCTTCCCATGCCACATTCCTCCAACCCCCCAGATTCCACGTTGGGCTTTTGGAGTCAATCACTTCTGGCTTCCGCACCCTGTCAGCTGACTTGGGTTCCCCCCAGCTCTCAGATCCCACCTCTGTGACCACATCTGGCGGGACATCCAAGACTCTGGCTGTTTGTTTCACTCTGTGGAATTGCTGGGGTGCACCCTAACGGGAGAGGGAGCGCAGAGTGAGAACCATGGGCCAGTGCAGTGGCTCCGCAGTTAAGGCCACTTCCAGCTCCTTCAGTGGAACTGAGTTCCAGTGCCAGCACCCACGTCAGGAGGCTCACAACCACCTATAACTCCAGCTTCAAGGGACGTAGTGCCCTCTTCCGGTCTCAGTGGGCGCTGCACTCACATGCATAAACTAACACATAGACCCAGAGACATGCACATTTTTTTCAAAGAGAACTAACCCTGTTCCCAACACTCCAGTCCTGTGCCACGACTCCTAGAACCGCTGCTTTTTCAAGGAAGATGAAACAGCCAGAGCCCATGTCTGTCGGCATCCAAGGAGAGAGAATCACTTTCTCATTCTAACTGGCTGGGCCACCAAAGGCAGCGGGGGTGACTAACACTTTCCTATCGAGATCCTCAGATCACTTTCTTAGTCACTCCCCTGCAGTCCGCCCACAGGAAACAGACATTATTTTGGTTGTGTCAGTTAATGAAACAGACCCAAAGTTGAAATGTCACTACATCTGTCTCGACCTTACCATCCCACAGATACATTTTGACCAAGAAGCATCTGGATTTGCATAATGTGATTGAATAATGTACTATTAGAAGAATAAATCGGCATGTGATCTACATGAATAATGTCTTTGTACCAAGTGGGTGAAGATGAGGACACACTCACTCAATGCTTCTATACGGAAATAGATTTAAGGATGCGCAGCTGTGTCGCCGTGAGTCCTTTATAGGTACAGAGGTCAAAAGTTCCTGTGAGACTTCTGGCCAGTGCAGCGAGTGGACTGGAGAGGTATGGAGGGCCTATGTTAGTGTCACTCCTGCTGGGTGAGTGGTCTTGCCATCACACCTGGCACAAAAGTTATGAGCACCCATAAACTGACTGAGGCCACACCCAGTCTAGAGCTTCATACCAGTGAGCAACCTAAAAACACCAGCTCCTATTACCATTAGAGAGATGATAGAATCGTTACATGTCATTGAGATTGCTGGAATTAATATCAAACTGTAAAATGGAAGTCATCTTTATTTTTCTCACTACTCGGTTCATATTAATTTATTGTGTGGGTGCCAAGAAAAACTTCCCTTAATATCAGAACCAGAAGAAATCTTACAGATCTCCCCTCAACAAGTTAACAAGTTTGGTGACTTCCTCAAGGGCATACAAGTAGTTTCTAGTGAAAGGCAGGTCTGGCCTTTTCACTGAGAGCACCCAAGACAGGCTACAAGTACCCCATCATTGTGACATGCACACACACTTGGGCAGCTCTGTCATAGTCTACTTTTCTACTAGAAGGATAAAATCATAGCCAAGAAAAAAAAAACTTGGAGAGGAAATGGTTTGTTTCATCTTAAACTTCTAGATAACCTCCCATCACGGAGAGCAGTGAGGGCCGGAACTCAAGAGCCTGGAGGCAGGAACTGAAGCAGAACCGTGGAGGAACTCTGTTCACTGACTTGCTCCCAGCCTCATGTTCAACTATCTTTCTTACACTTCCCAGGCCACCTTCCCTGGGATGGTACTGCCCACAGTGGGCTGGGACCTCCCACATCCATCAGCAATTATGACCGTTCTGAAGGAGGCAATTCTTCAACTGAAATTTGCTCTTCCCAGGTGGTCCTGGTTTGTGTCAAGTTGACAAAAACTACCCAGCGCAAGCTCCATCTCTAAATCCCAAACGCACACAAACCCCTTAATGGCCGCACTAATAGCTAAATGTGTTCCATTTACTATCAGCCTCATGACTGCCTTCCTCCTTAAATCTCAATAACGCCCGGGATGCTCTTTCAAAAGCCGTGCTATAACTGGCTATTTGCCATCATAAAGATGGGAGAAATTTGGATTAATCACCTTTTAAGGGGGTGTATTTAAAGAGATTTCAAATTGCAAAATTAAACACACACACACACACACACACACACACACACACACACGAGATGATTTTTCCATTAATGTCTTCCCCTCGGGGTAATGGCTTCCTGACTGCAGCCAGGCTGTGGGAGAGGGCTCCTTGCCCTTCTAGAAGGAGCACACTAGAACAGTAGCTCCTAGGAAAGTCCTTTGCAGGTACTGGGAAAGCCCCAGCCCTGACGGCTTCTTCTGAGGACCCTCATGCTGGCATTGCGCTCCCTGCATGTTGCAAACATCCCCCCTCCAAAAGGGGTTTCCTATTGGGAATATAGACTACACCAACTGGCGCTGAGAGATAATTGCAGTGGACATTAAAACCCGAGAGTACCAATAAGGAGGCGTGTTGGACACACTGCTGTTTTCATTCTTATTTTTAAATAATCCGTTTCCAGCTCCACAATGGTTAGCATCCAGGCAGAGCCCAAGAAGGAGTCCATTCATTGCCAAGTTTCTCCAGGCCTTTTTCTTCCTTTGTAACTCTCTGTGGTGGAGGGAACTTGGCTGTGTGACTAGCTAATTAGCAAGAGTCACCTTGAGAAATGTCCCCAGTGGCCATGCTGAGTTTGTGATGGGGTAGTTATACCTAAACAGCTTGGTCAACCTATGTGGAGGACAGCGATTCATTCAGGGACATGAGAACCTCATTAGCTGATAAAACAAAGTCCTCCCAAGCTACCCATCCCCATGGATCCCTCCACTTCTTTCATTTTTTCTAAATGTTTTAGAGCTATGCAGATTTGGTGCTTTGAAAAGCTCAGATCATTGTTAGACACCTGATACTGGAGAGGCCATAGTACCCATGGCTAACAACTTAGACTCTATTGTCCAAAGAATATGCAGAGAATCTGTGCCAGTCTGGTGAGACACACTGAAATTAACAACAAGCATGGCTTTTACTCAACAGCCTTCCCTCTGCAAAGCCTGCTTGGTAAAACTCAATATATAAGTTTGTATGTTCCTAGATGTCAGCTGAGAGATTGGTTTTTATTTGGTTGGTTTTGTGTATCTTGTTGTTTAGGGGCTTGGGTGGTTTTGTTGTTTTGTTTTGTTTGTTTTGTTTTCATTTGGCTCATTTTATGGGGGGTGCTTTTGGATGGACTTGAACTTATGATCTTCCTGCCTCAACCTTCCCAGTGTTGGGGTTCAGGTGTGCACCACCATGCCTAGCCAGGGTTTTGATTTTGCAGGTGCCATAAAGAATGGAAAATCTTAAGTGTCCACCAGCTACACTGTACAATCCCATGTCCTGGTTTCAATATGTTGCTGGGATAAAATATATTGACAAAAATCAGCCAAGGGGGGGTGTTATTTTAGCTCACAATTCTAGGTTACCACAATTCTTGTGGGGAGGTCGAGTCAGTGGGACTCTGATGTCACATCAGCAGTCAGGAACAGAGAATGATGAATGCATGCATGCTTACTTCAACAGCCCACTTTCTCTATTTATACAGCCCAGGACCCACACCCGGGGTCACCATTTCAGGCTGAGTCCTCCCACACCATTTTCAGCATCAAGACCATTCCCCACAGACATACACGCAGGCCAACCTGATCTAGACAGCCTCTCACTGAGACTCTCCCAAGGCGATTCTAGACTGTGTTGAGAATTAACTCAGCAGCCCACATCCTATAGTATGAACCACACTTTGGCTCATGGAAAGTAACTGACAGTGTGCTGTCAGACTAGGGAGAAAGATATGCCTATCACTGCTCTGTGGGGAAGACTATGAACACTGCCCGTGTGCGATTTTGACACATTCTGTAAGGTTAAATGGCACGGGCAGTGTGCATCTCTACTTTCCTTCAGTAGAGAATGGGAACAGATGAAAAATAAACATAAAGGGAAGTTTACTCAGAATAAAATGTTGCAAATAATTCTTTCACCTATAAAATGATTATATATAAAGTAAGTAGTTACTCCACAACTGTAATTTCAGCTCTCAAAAGGCTGAGGCAAGAGGATTGCCACAAGACTGAGGCTGCCTAGGGTACAGTGAGTTTGAAGCCAGTCTTGGCTAGAGTGCCAGATCTTGTCTCAAAAATCTCAAAAGGAAAAAAAATAGATATTGGTAAAAATGATTATAAGGAAAGATCCATGAATAAATGTCTGTGTGGTTTGGTGATGGTGATGGCCAGTGGTGTTGTATTTATAACAAGATAACTTTATCGGGAGCTGGAGAGATGGCTTAAGAGCACAGGCTGCTCTTCTAGAGAACATGGGTTCTATTCCCAGAACCTACATAGCAACCCACACTCATATGTAACTCCAGTTCCAAGAGATCTGATGCCCTCTTCTGGCCTCCATAGGCACTGCACACACACAATATACATACATACATGCATACATTAAAAGAAACAGGGAGAGGGAGAGGGAGAGGGAGAGGGGGAGAGGGGAAGAGAGAGAGAGAGAGAGAGAGAGAGAGAGAGAGAGAGAGAGAGAGAGAGAGAGAGAGATTGACTCAAAAAAGGAAGGTAGATATTGCCTGAGGAACAACACCTGAGGTTCACTTCTGGCCTCCACACCGGCACATACATGCACCCTCTCACCCACCCCATATCCCTATACCCACATACACCACCATACACACAAACTTACACACACGATGCGTGCGGGTGGGGGGGTAGGGGGGATCTAGTTATGTAGTTATGTAGGAAAGCGATGAAAGCTCCACCTGAGGGGTCATCAGGGCCTGATGAATCCAGATGCTGCTTGGCCAGGAAGCATCTTCTCTCAAAGTTGGCATCTGCTCTCCATCCCACCTACAGGTCTGCCTGTGTGCTCCTGCTGAGCCTTGAGGAGGTTCACACATTCAAAATGAGCATTTGGGGAGTGTTCATCTCAGCACTGTTCACGGTCATTTGTAACAGGTTAAATACTTTCAATTAAAGCTAAAGACAGGAGATCTCTCCGTTGAGAAACTTGAGCTAATCAAGTGACTCCAATGTTGGTCTCCATGGGTCTCCATTGCTTCCTTTTTTAGGTATTGCTGACAAGCTGACCTTGTGCGCGGCTTTACAATTCTATTAGGTGCCTTCTTAAACGTGTGGATGGATGTTTCCAGCTGTGTAGGAAGTCAGTAGTCTTTAGAGCAGAGCCTCAGGATAGGCAGGTTTCAGCTGTTTCTTGCGCCACGTGACTCTCTCTTTGATGAGTGCTGTCTGGCCACATGAGGCTGGTGATAAGTGGTCAGAATGTTACTGTTCACACTCTCCCTCACCTTACCTCTCTCCAGCCTACATTCAGGGCGGTGCTTTTAAACTTCCCATGACCACAACCACACCAGAGGGTGATGGAGCTCAGAGGCCAGGGTAGACGTCATATAGATCATGTCCTCGCTCTCCACCTGGATTCTGAGGTCCAGAGAGAGGCAGTGACTGTCCCAAACCACTCACTTGATCAGGACAAAGTTGGATGAGTGGATGGGTCTTTAGACTTTGGAAAGAGTTTCCCCAGCCATCTCAGACTGCCACCCCCTACCTCTGTATTGAAATGTTACCTGCCTGTGAGGGGCCCTTTGAAACAAGGAATAATCCTGGAAGTGAGGTGACATAGGTAAGGTGTTCAGAGCATGGCTTTGGATTCAGATTTAGTTCTAATACTACTTGCTGCATTGTGTGTGTGTGTGTGTGTGTGTGTGTGTGTTCATGTGTGGTGTGCATGCGTGCATGAATGTGTGGGTACAGGTGTGTGCCCCACACATGTGGACAACCTCTGTTGTCAGTCAATCCTTGGGCACCTTCCACCTTTTGTTTGAAATAAGATCAGACATAGCCCTGGAGCTTTACCACATAGGCCAGGCTCTCTGGCTCACCCACTCCCAGGGATCTCCCTCTCTTCTCCCAAGAGCTGGGACTGCAGTCACTCATCACCATGCCTGGCTTTCTGTATGGGTTTTGGGAATCTGAACTCAGGCCTCCACACATGTGAGGCATGTGCTTTACCAACTGAGCCATTTCTTCAGCCCAACTTCCTTCATGTTTTAGCTCTGTGACCTCAACTTGATTCGTTGGCCTCTCTGTGCCTTGGTTTCCCCTCCTATGAAATGGGGATGTGGATGGTGTATGCTCATGTGGCAGCTGCCGGCATTCATGGCCCTCCTCTGGTAAAGTGCTCAGCACCACAGCTGGATACTAGTTTGAAATCAGACATTTAGCTTGTTCCTGCCATGGACACCTCCTGTCCCTGGGTAACACTTAAATAGCACAACTTGAGCCTGAAGTCATGACGGTGTCCCGGCTTCTCAACTAGCATGTAACTAGGACCCTGAGTCTATTCAGTCTTCCAGACTCAGTTTCTCCTGAGTGCCTGGCCTGGAGGCAGCTCAATGTAAAAAAAAAAAAAAATGTGGCTTCAATAGCAGACTGAAAAATGGCACCCATGCCTTCCTCCCAGGAGCCTGTGTATGTGTTTCCTGACCCAGAGGGAGAGACTCTGTAGGTGGAATTCTTGAGATAGCAAAGGCCTCTGGATTGTCCAGGTTGACCTTAAATGTTGGACAAATGTCCTTGTAAGGGTTGGGCAGGGCTGATTTGACTCATAAGAACGTGATTAAACGTAACATCAAGCCATGGAATGAGGACAGCCTAGAAGAGACAAAAAATGGAGTTTCCCAGAGCCCCTGATTGGAGGGTGGCCCTGCTGCCACCACAGTTTTGTCTCAGTGGGTCAGATTCTGGGTTTCCAGTCCCATGGATGTAAGAGAATAAATCTGTGCTGCTTCAAGCCAAAGGGCTCTCGGTAACTGAGTGCAGCGGCCCCTAGAGGCTGATGCAGACCCCTGCACCCCACTCCAAGGCTAGAAGAGGCTCCCCATTCTGTGTTGCACCTGGCGTACTTCATACCTTCAGTTCAGTGCCCTTCAGTCTTGAAATATGTTGACCATTACTCATTGCTGTGACAAAATTCCTGACAGGAAGCAACTCCAGGAGGGAAGGAAGGGTGTGTCTGGACTCACAGTTGGAGGTTACAGTCCCTCACAGTGCGGAAGTCCAGTTGGCAGGCCGCTGGTCACGGTGGCATCCCCAGTCGGGAAGCCGAGAGAGGTGAATGCTGCCCGTCAGCTCACTTTCTCCCTTTTATTCAGTCTCGCAATCCACCCATCTCCCCTCTTCAGTTAAGCGTTTCTGGAAATACTCTCGCACACCCAGAGGTGAATTTCCATGATGATTCTAGATCCTGTCAGGTAGACGATGAAGATGAGCCATCACACACTGTGCCAACATCTGGCAGAGCGAAGTCAGCAGTGGCGTGGGCAGAGCCCGCAGACTCCTTGCGTCTGGCCACACGGCTTGTTAGCACCTATCCTTCAGTCCCTCAGCCGCTGCTGTTTCTAACACAAACAGTGCTGACAGGGCTCTCTGAAGGAGAGGCTAGCTCCAATACGCAAGGTGTCAGGCATTGTTAAGAGGGCCAGCCACTGCTCGGTTTTGCCTGTTCCTCTTCCTGCTGCTCCCTACCTCAGTGTCTGCTCTTATTTCAGAAGAGGCGAGTAAGATGTCTGACTCTGTTTTGATACCTCTTAGGCAAAGACCAGCAGATAACAGCCATTTCTGTCGCACTGGGAAAGACAGAGGAAAGCTACCTTCCCTGGGATATTGCACATCATACTGGTATCTTAGACAAGCTCGGGTGAGCTTGGTTCTGCGCGACTCCTTAGGCACCACAGAGCTGGTGGTTGGGGCAAGCCTTTTCTCTAGGGTGTCCCCTGAGTCTAGCTAGCCAGGGTCTCGTGACCTCCTCCTCCTCCTGCTGCTGCTGCTGCTGCTTGTGTGGCAGTGGCCCATCCACAGTGAGCAAACAGGGTATCAAGTGTGCACAGCGAGGGCCCTCGGATTTTCTAGCACTCACAATGATTTGTACAATCAGAGGAAGATCCAAACCTGAGGAGGGGTAGAGAGCTGCAAGAGGTCAAATTACCGGTAGAGAATTAATGGTGTTGATTTTTATTTATTTTTTATCAAGGTAAATTTCATATAATATAAATATTAACCCTGTTGTTGTTTTTTGTTTGTTTGTTTGTTTGTGCTACTGGAGAGCAAACTTCTAACTAAATTAACCATTTTAAAATGAACGACTTTGTGAGATTTAAGGCACTGGTCATAGTGTGTAAACACCCCTTTTCTGTATTTTATCTACACCCACTGAGTAGATGAGCTCTGTACTAGTTACTCTTCTGTGGTTGTGACAAGGTCCCTAAGAGCAGTAATTCATGGGAAGAGAGGTTGATTCCTGTTCACAGTTTGAGGGATCCCATTCTTGGGGGGTGGGGGCATAGTGGCTAGGGTCACAGGAGTGGCTGAGTCCGTGGTGGCAGGAGCTTGTAGCTTGAGCTGTCATTGACACTGAATCAGGAACCAGAGCAAATATGTACTTCAGCACACCTACCTCCAGCCACCAACTTGTAGGATGTCTCCCACCTCTTAAAGGTCCCGTAACCTCCCACAACAGTGTCACCTGCTGGGACAAAATGTTCAAACACATGCACTCATGGGGGACATGGCTTCACAGCATGCTTCATTTCCCCTCTTAGACACAACTCTTGGTGATCAGAATTCACCCACTGTCTCCACGGACTTCCTATCTGAGACACTCCATTTAACCAGAGTGATCTAACGTGGCTTTTTGTGACTGTCACTTTACATAATGACGTTCCCTGGCATGTGTTCCCATGGCTGTATAACAGTCCTTTCTATGAGTAGGACACCATTTCCTCTAGATTTTCCAGCTCAGCACTGCCCATGGTCAGCAGCCCACCCAGTCAAGGTCCTTAATCCAACCACCCCTGCCAAGTCCCTTGGCCATGTGCAATAATAGTCTCAGGCCCCAGGGATCATGAGGTCCTGAACACTCTTGGGACTGATGTTCAGTCCAGTACATACATGAAGAGCTGGAGGTCAGTTAGGAGTCAGCTGTGAGACCTGAGACTCAAGGGTGCTCCAGGAAAGGGCATGGTGTGTACAAAGAGCCCAAGGCAGGCAGTCCTCACCCTGGTATGTATGGGATGGAAAAAATGCTTAGTCTTTGTTGGTCAAATCAAAACCTCACATAAGTTCTCAAAGGACAATGCCAAGTCACTAAGAGTTTTGGAAATGGGGTGCTGTCTACATGACACATTTTGGGAAATGGGGTACAGTCTACATGGCATTTTTGGGAAATGGAGTACTGTCTACATGGCATTTTTGGGAAATGGGGTACTGTCTACATGGTATTTTTTGAAGTCCCTGTGGACACTTAGTAGGTCAGCAAAGAACTGTGCATTCAAGAAGATACTAGAAAGCTGCTTGTCACAGAGGATGCTTGGAGGATCTGAGAAACAAGCACACAGCTACAGCCACTCTGGCTCTGTCCTCCCCTCTGAAGAGTGACCAGAGACTGGAGTTTATCAAGCAGAGCACTTGCCAAGAGGTAGGGGTGGTGTGCAGCATTTGACATTGTAAATATTGAGTACATGGGAGGAGTCGATATTATGCTTATTGCCTTAGAGAAAAAACCTGGACTTGTTAGTGTGGAGCACCAACATGAGTCATGAGCAAACAAACCAAGGCAACAGAAGAGCTTGGTGGGGGAGGGAGCTGGCTTATCAGTCAAGCACTTGCTAGACAAGTACAGAGACTGGAGTTCTGATCCCCAAAACCCACATAAAATGCTGGGTGGGTTGGAAACCAGGAATTCCCAGAGCAAGCTAGCTAGTGAGACAGCCCATATCAGTGAGCTCTGGGTTTGATTGAGAGACCTTGACTCAGTGGATAAGATGGAAAAGCAATGGAAGATGATTCCATAACTTCAACCTCAGGCCTTGACATGCATACATACGCATGTACCCATGCATCTACACATGTGAGTCCCCACACATGCAAAAACATGCATACATTTACATGTACATCGCACAAATGAAAAATAAAAATAAGATTAAAAGAAAGAAGAATCCGGTGTGATGATGAAACTGACTTGGCCAAGGAAGTTGTGGATGGCCCATTGGATGAGTCAGGAGGATGAGTCAGGCTGGCCTGGAATTAACTGGTCTAGCAGAGCTAGAGAAAGCACTTTGGAAAGAGAGAGGAGCTGGAGCCAAGGACCTGTGGCCATTGTAAGAACAGTATAGGAAAGAGAGAGGAGAAGGAAGCTCATAAGGCAGGCAAGAAAGAGCCTGGGCACAGCTAAGGCTGGAGACAGGCAGGGACTGAGCCCTGTGTAAACTGGTAGACCACAATGACTGATTGTGTCTTTCTGCTGATACAAACAGGAAGCCCTTACCAGTGTGTCCAGCCTGTGACCTGTGGCACAGCTGCCCCAGGATAGCTATGAATGTGGCCTGACAGAATCACAACCCTACTTACAATAAGACGGGATTTTTTTTTCTTTTTTGCAGTTTCTTTTTTAATTACATTTACTTGGTAGGGGAGGGTGCCATACATGCCACAGCGTGTGTATGGAGGTCAGAGAGCACCTAGCAGAGATTGGTTCTCTCCTTCTATCACGTGGGACATGGGAATCTACCTCGAGTCTTCAAGGTTGGCAGCAGGCGTCTCTACCCACTGAGCCACCTTGCCAGCCCTGCAATTTCCTTTTGTAACTCAGCTGCGCGGTCCTTGAGTGTGCAGTCTGTAGATGACAACATCTGTTGCGGTGTCTGAAGGTCGACATGTCCGTGCCTCCCCATGCTTTGAGTGATGGGAGAAACCACCACAGCTGTGTTTTGGAAAGATCACTCTGGCTTGAATTGAATGCGAAGGAAGGATGGAGAGAGGAGAAAGAAATCCAACAGCTAGGAGGCTGTCATGTCGATCCCAAGAGAAAGCGATGACCCAGGTCACTGACCTCACAGCAGAGACCCAGGGAAGGTGCAGCCTGGGGGCTGCTTGGGAGGGAAAACCCACAGCACTTGTGACAGGCGAAGTGTGAAGGATGACAGCAGGACAGCTGGCGGGGGCGTCACTCGAATTCTTGAGTGACGCAATGTGAATTTGAGATGGGGGGGGAATTGCAGGTGACTAAGGCCCCTGACCCTCCTGGTTGAGTGGTTGACTGTCTTATTGGGGAAATAAAAGGTAGTGAGGAAACAGTGGGATTTTAAGGCTGCACAAATACTGAACGGAATGACAGCTTGAAGGCTTGAGTAACAAAGCGGCTCCCAGCTATGATGACCCGGTGCGGTCAGATGGAGGCACTGGAAACCATGGCCGAGGAGCAGGCGTTCCATGAAGCCACGGTCCAGGGGGCCCAGCAATGCGTCTTGTCTACAAGGCTCAAATTTAACAAGTCTTTGTCAAGCGAGTAGATAAAACTCAACAGTAATCTCACAGGACTCTCCCCCCCCCCCACGCCAACAGAGACGTAAATTGCCTCATTTATACAAGACAATGTGTCCTGTTCTGTTTTGTCCTGTGGAAATCTGTGAACAGAGCTTAAGACTGGAGACTAAAAAGCAAAATGCAGTACATTTGCTGTGAATAATTTACTTAAATTTTTCCCTCATCTGGGAGGTCTGAGTGTCTGATATGCTCTCGGAACATAATTTGGAAGATAAACGATGCGTTCTTAGCTGTGAGATGATGTGGTGTGGCTAGGAATAGAAGAGGGACCATTTAGCTACTGCAGAGAACTTGCATAAGACTCCCGCCGTGCAGGACTTCTCAGAGCCTTTATTATTCTCCTAGAAGCATCTAGGATAGTCTCAAGCTACAGAAAAGAAAGCAAGTAGCTAGGGTTGTTGGCAAGGCCCAGCAGGCAAAAGCCTTGCAGCAAAGCCTGATGACTTGAGTTTGATTCCCCAGGACCCACACGGTGGAAGGAAAAAAAAAACTGTCAAGTTGTCCTATGATTGCACATGTGCACAATGGCATACACACACTCGTCCCCTCTCTCTCTCTCTCTCTCTCTCTCTCTCTCTCTCTCTCTCTCTCTCCCTCCCTCCCTCCCTCCCTCCCTCCCTCTCTCTTTCTCTCCCTCTCATTTTTAAAAAGAAAAAAGAAGTCAAGAATAGGTACTTATACTCGTGACTAATCTAGAGGCATTTTAGGGGAGGAATAAGTTCATGGTAGACAGATTGCTTTGATTTTTATCATACCAAGCATTAGCCCAGTAGAAGGGGCTATATCTCCAGAGTGTATCTTCAGAATACTTGAGCAGGCTATAAGACCATCCTTCCCATGCTCTCTAACATATTTCTAGAAGGATATTATTTTATACCATAACTATATTCCAGATTCTGCCTACTTCTATATTGCCTGCCTAGGAATTTAATTCTGTTGTCTGGATGGGGGAAGTCGGCTTCCTCTCTCAGTTATTGGCCAAATAATAAATGTTGACGTAGCTGTGCAATAAAAATATGCCCTCTATAAATTGCCTTGTTTGTCATTAAGATGTTTCCTAAACAAGTTGGCTACACACTATGTTTTTGTCAGACACTCGCAGCAATCTTAAATTACCTGCTGTGTCTATACATATTCAGTGAGTCATAACAGTACTGTGCCAAGTGGCTTGGGAGAAAATCATTTATACAGATTAGAAGCGGCTTGGGAGGCCCCCAAGCTTATAGCTGGGCTGTACATAAGTGAATTTGTTTCTGGGTATCTTCGCGTTATCGCTCTTTGGATTTATCTGGGTCCCCTCCAACTCACAGATATCTGTCATCAGTGTCATCCAGGACAAGTCACACTCTTCCCATCAACATGGACAATCTAGTAGGGCCTGGAGACTACAGTGACCAAAGGCCCATGGACCTGACAGAGGGAGAAAAGTGTGTTCTCACTGAAGGGGCTTTCCTTCTTCACTGAAGAAGTTTCAGCCCCAGAACTCCAACACTGATTCATAGTCAACGCATAGAGAGAAGCTTAAGGGCCACTTTAAAGGGATGGACTTGTCAGAGCAGAAGCGGGAGTGGGGGGATGTAACCACAGAGGAAGCATGGGTTAATTCTGACTCGGCATTCTTTGGTGATGGTGTGTACCTGTGACTTGGGTCACAGGCCTCTTAGAAAAGAAAGAATGAATATCTTTTTGGTGACAAAACAAGGCAGGAAAAGGGGACCCTGTTCAGCTACAGTGAGCAGTGCATCATTAAGACACAATGACCAGGAGTGACCCATGTACTCAGTTATAGACCAAGGGCTGAGACTCTTGGCTAACGGGTCTGTGAAAAGCTCTCTGAAGTAAAGGCAGTCACCATGCCGAGTATTCTGCCAGCTTACCTCTCAGCTAATAGGACACATGCTTGAACCATATCAACAGTTAGCTAATTTTACTCCCTTTCTTGTTGCCATGACAACATACCTGATGAAAGCCCCTTAAGGAAGAAGGGTTTGTTGTGACTCTCGGCATGAGGGTACAGTCCATCATGGCAGGGAAGGCATGGAGGCAGGAGGATGTGTGCAATGAGCAAGTAGAGTGAGATGGATGCTGGTGCTCAGCTCACTCTCTCCTTTTTATTCAGTTCACGACCTCAGCCCATGGGACAATGCTGCCCAGTGTGGCTTCCCTCTTCAGTTAAACCTTTCTGGAACCATCTTCACAGACATGTTCAAAGGTCTGTCTCCCGGGTGATTCTAAAATCCAGTCAAGTTGGCGGTGAAGGTGAACCATCACCACTGTCTGTTCTGAGGACCTCTCTGAGCTTTCGTTACACCAAAGACACATCACAACACTCTGACACAGTCATCTGGGACACAAGGAATCCCCCACACTTGGTTCTTCAAGGAAGACACCGACATCTTGAGATCTAGGATCTTGAGAACACCTTTCAGGGCATGCTAGTGTAGAAGAAAGCAAGAGCCTGATATCTCCCAGAAGCAAGAAGCTGGCTGAAAAGAGAAACCTGCTAGAGAAGGACAGAGTAGGCATGAAAGCTGTCTTCATGGCATGGCTAGCAAGATGGCGGTCACCATCACCTTGTCACTAGTTCTACAGGGTCTAAGGGTCATGCCTTCATTCAGTCCTCTGGGCATTCACAAAGGCTGTACTGTCGTTTTTCCTGGAATACCAATGATGGATATGCAACACAGCATGGTACAGCCACTCACGGTTGGTAACACTTGTTCCTTCCCTGGGAACCAGGGAGGGATACTTCCAGAGGGACAGATTACAGTTCAACATTTGAAAAAGGACTCTCACAGCCGGAAATGGGATAATCCATTAGAGATGCCCAGAGAGACCACTTGCACGGTTCAGGTCCCCCGACACAATCCCCTGAGTTTCTCCTCCATAGCTATCTCTCATGTTTGAACTTTAGATATAATTCTCTTACACTTTAGGTGACAAGACTTCTTGGGAAACACTTTATGTCACTCTGAAGCAGAGATGCTAACTTGTTTAGCGAAGCACTGGCCAAGGCTGCAGACATAGGTCCAGCATCTTCCCGACCCTCCCAAGGTGACCCCTCTCTGTTCTCTCCTCTGTCCCAGGACCGCAGGCCAATATTGTACCAGATTCTCAGCCCAGATGTTGGCTTCTGCCGAGTCCTGGCTCACATCAGAGTTGAGCAGTAACCAAGGATAGCTGTCATGAATTCAGCTATGTCTGCTCCAGCTGCCTACTGAGCATCAGGGAGGTGCCTGGCAGTCTTCCTTAGAAACATTCAACCATTCTACTGGAATGTTGAAGATCTGGGACTGGGGGTAATGATGTTTTCATAAGGAGAATAATAATGGAGACGCCGTGAGAACACAGTGTGCTATCTTTTCTCAAGTGGTCATTGTTCATTCTGGGTATACCTCATCGTCTCAAAACTCCCCTGCCTCCTGCACCTGGCCAGTCTTTCTCATCCTTTAAAACATGGGTGTAATCCATGTGTTCACAAAACTCTTAGCCATAGAGATAGAGACTCTCACTCACCCAGGGCCATGTTTCAGAGAACTGATGGAATTTGGTAGATATCACTAGACCAGCCCATGTCTCTCAGGCTTTGTATTCATCCACCAGCTGAACAGAAATGACTGCAGAGCCTAGAGGAAGCCCTAGCATATGACATCAAGGCATATTCCCCCAGCCCAGGGCAGGGAGCATGCTAGGAGAGTGAGAAGTGACTGGTGGCATGGCTTGAAAAGCAGTGGTTTGCTTGCTCCTGTAACTAGTGCTATCCTGCCTGAGATGAGGCTCCACCCCGCCATGCTCTGTGTCTTTGAAGATAAAGTAAGGCCCTGGTCTATGGGGTGGGCACGTCCCTGAGGCAGGGCTTCCACTGTGAGCTAAGAGGTATGACACCTACTTGTCTTTCTTATCTGTCCCTGCGTGCTGTCCCTCGAGTCCACACTGAAAGCTGTCACTTTAGCTCTCGTTACCGTAGCTGTCAGAGTGGGCACCCTTTGACCCTTCCTCCGTATCTGACATGGTCTAGCCTTACGATGTGAGCCAAGAGCTTGCCAGAACTTTAGCGTCTGGGCCACCACTCCAATCCTACTGGAACAATCTGCCTCTGCTCAAGATGTCCGGATGAAGGCTTTCCCGCTGAGGTACAGGCACCAGCCTTCTGAAACGGACTTCATTTCTCATCATCCTCTCAGAGCCCCTCTTCACAGCTTCTGCATGTCCCAAGCATATCTTCTACGCAACAGTGCCATAAAACACTGCCCCAGCCCAGGCATCCTCTAACTCCATGAGGTCTCTGAATGGCCAGGGGAGTAAGTTAGTCACAGATCATGGAAGGGACCTGGTCCAGCAATTCGGGGACCGGGACCAGGAGTTCCCATTCTGACAAAGTTCAAGGTATGTCAGTGTCCCAAGGCAGCCATGGCACAGTGAATGTACCAGATGTCTTTAGCACAACAGAATGGCTTCTTTCTTGGTCCTAGAGGAATATCAGAGCGTTCATGTGGCCAGGCATTCTCTGACAACACCAGGACACAACATGTGTCCTTCCCTGCTCCGGACCGCGGTGTTTCTAGAAGGCTTTTCTGCTCTCTGGCTGTCCTCTGCCTCACAGGCAAATCCACATCAGCCTCCTCTCAGTGTGCTTCTGGGTTCTGCTTTCCCTTTTCATATGGGTTGAAGATCTTTCTCATGACCTCATTTTTCTCTTGTTTATCTCCATAGCAACCCCATTTCTAGATATGCTCACATTCCAAAGTACTGGGGACTCGGGTTTCAGCAAATCTTTGGTGGCGTGGTGCCTGGGGAGGCTACTCGATTATTAAAGCTCCTCTGACTTGTGCATGCACACACATGTGCGCGCACATACAGTATTGTGGGGTCATAATTCAATCATTTACTTCAGATAATGATGTTGGTCTCAGAGTTCTACTGTAAGAAACACTGCTTTACTCTGAGTGAGGAGCCCATAGGAATGATGTTTATGTCTCTCAGCAAGTGCTCTCCAGAGTCTGGTGTGCATCTCAGCACACAGTAGGTTTTCCATAACTATAGGTTAGAATAGTTAATATTCCTTCCACACAGACACTTGGCCTATGGAAAAAAAAAAAACACTTCACATTTTACATTTTTCTTGATATTGCCAAAGACTTATCCTGCAACATTTCATATAGCAAGCAATCCATGTATATTGGGTGACTGAACATAACTGTCACTCCTTATTAACATTTTAAAAAGAACCTTCTTAGGTCCTCAAGTTTTATTCCACCTTCTGGAACCAAATGGCAGGATGCTTATTAAATGACATAGCTCCTTTAATGGGAAATTAACAATCTACAAAACACCAAGGGTTCAGTAGCAGGAGTCTGATGAGCTAACGGGCCACAGTAATTTGTTGATTGCCCTGCCTTGATTCCCCAGTGAGAACCCATCTGTATTCAATAAGAACCACAAAATCTTCCAGAAAGAGAGAGCACTGCCTTTGAATTCTAGTAACCCCTAGCCTTGTCTTGAGCATCATAAATCACTGTCCTATTTCACCCAAGTCAGTGGATCCCAGCAGAGGGTAACCAAACTCCCTGGAGCTGTGGCTATGTCTGGAAACACAGCTGGGGGTAGCAGGGGAAAGCATGACTGGCATCCAGGGGGAAGGTGCCTGGGGTGTCGCCCAGCATCCTGCGGTATATAGAACATCCATCCCCACAGATATCAGAAAGACCCAGACCTCTGCAAAAATTACATGGCCAGGCTAAGCAAGAGCATGGAGTCCAAACCACCCCATCATCAATGTCTGACTGCTATGGCCAAAACCAGGGATACCCTAGGAAACACAGAAATCCCGTTCCCTGTCTGGCTGCTGGGAGTCAAGAGCTGGTCCCAGGTTGACACCAAGACATCTGAAGCCATATTCTCTTGTGGAAAATGAGCTATGTTCTTTAGTATACATTTGCCAAGCTCTGTGCTGGCTTTACATAATCCTTTTCCAATGTCGTGGAAGTAGATGCCGTGATGGTTCCCATACTGCAGATGAGGCCAGCTTTGATGTTGAGTTGAGTCATGGGTCCCACATTACACAGTGACAGTTGAATCCTGAAGTGTTAACAGAGTCTGACCCACAGAACTCCCAGACCTACAGTTATATTCTTGCTCAAACTCGGGTCCCTGCTCTGCTGTTTACCAGTTGCATGGTCGGGGAAATGGATATAACTTTTTGTTGTGTGTTTCTTCTGCTAGATGAAGGTTAATGATATTACAAAGGGCTTCTACTGGTATTACAAAACTGGAAAAATCCTTTTCCCAGTCTTTGGCCACAAGCATAAACTCAGTAAGCTTGAATCTGTCTCCCCATTACCAGCCATTATATACAAAGGTATGGAGGAAGAGAAATTACTGAGTGTGGCATGTAATTCTCTTGGTTGATGTGACTTCCCTTAAACTAACTAGAAGATTCCATTTACTGGAAACAGACTTAATGATGAAGCTTTTATTCTGTTCACCTCCTTCAGGGAGTACTTAAAAATAACTCAAAAACTCACGGTTAGAAGCCCGAGTTCTTTACCCAATCGGGACTTAATTAGTCCTTCAGCAACTTCGCCCTTCTCAGAAGCCGCTCAGTGTTAAATCCCTCATGACCCTTGGGTGGGGAGCTGTAGAGGTCTCTCAAGCAATAGTTCAACATGCTCAATAGACGAAGAAGACTTTACAGCAAGAATTAAGGATTTTTAACAATTTTTTATTTGGTTGGCAATGAAGAAGCAAAAATACATATTTTTGTAGATGTGCTAAATGAGAAACTTACAAATTACACTCCTTTCTCCATGGAAAAGTGACCAGCTTCAGTCTGCTGTAGTCTTCTGGGCTCCTAGGAGAGGTTGTGTGGGGTAGTGGCCCGGCTCTGTCTTTCTCTTATTCAAGTGCCTGTATGCAATGTCCAGACAAGGAAAGACACTGTCTGTAGGAGCATTCTTCTGTAATTTATATCAGCATTTCCAGGAGTTCTGCACCCCCAGCACCCCACACAGATTCCATGCACATCAGCAGCTGCAAAAGGTGGCTCAGGTGACCCGGGTTAATTTGACTGGAAGTTTTATTTTTACCGTACCAACTAGTCTCCTCGCCTCTAGCCTATCACATCTGCCCATGTTGTTACACGGATGACAGTGATGGCCCAGTGACTGAAAGGTAGACTTTTAGGGCAGTGAGTCATTGTGCAGGGATGTCTTGCCATCCCTCTGGACTCTCCCCTGTGGCCTTCATCTTGTCTCTCCAAGTTTATCAATAATGTTTCTGCCACACAGCTCCCTCCTCACCTGCGCCCTCTGTCTTTACAGCAAGATGGCTCCATCCTGTAAAACCCACTTCACACATGGCCACTTCTCTGCGACATTCTCCCACCTTCCCAGGGAAAGCTGGGCCTCCCTATGCATTCCTTCATTCCTTCATTCATTCACTCATTCACTCACTACTACTTCAGGTGCTGTTGTAAGTATGGGCTGTGGGAGTGGACAAGACAATGCTGAGCTGTGTTTACCCAATATAAAGTAGAACAAACAGTGCTGACATACAGAAAGTTCTAGAGAAATGACTGAAAGAGGGCTTCAGGGATGGTGAGTCTCCATAAGGCGCCCAGAGGAAGCTGTTCTGGAGTGAGATCCGTAGTGAAGTCTTTTTTTCTTTCAATTGTGTGTGTGTGTGTGTGTGTGTGTGTGTGTGTGTGTGTGTGCACATGCATGACTACAGTGCCCTCAGAAGCCAGATGAGGCTTTCAGATCCCCTGGCACTGAAGTTACAAGCAGCTGTGAGCAACCCGACATGCTGGGAACTGAATTTGTGTCCTCTGCAAGAGCAGTGTGTGTTCTTAACCACTAACTCATATCTCTAGCCTCCTGGGATGAAGTCATTGTAAGGACAGGGAAGAGTCCATCCTTGAGATAGCCCCTTGCTTAACTTTAGCCTTCTGTTTCTGTGGGTCAAAACTCTTGTTTTACCTACGTTGACTTCCCCAGGACTCTGGTGTCCTCAGCATTTCACACAGACTCTGTGCAGTAGGTGGCTACAGGGGACTGCTGGGAAGACCATGAGCTAACAGCCGAAAGTTTTGTTTCCCACAATATTGCTTTTTCATTTACCAGACACGCCATTGGTTTCTTTTTCTCTCAGTCTAAGAAAAAAGCTATTGTTCCTTATCTCTCTGCCTTGGTAACATCCTGGAAACAAATATTTGGAAATCCACTTAGGAAATATATCACAAACTCCATGTAGCATCCTGGGAGTGGTACCATGCAGAACACTGATGGGGTCTAGGTTGAACTCACGTCTTATGCTATGCCTCTTGATCATTGTGCAAAGAAACTCAACTCAGGCTTGAGGATGGCTGAATCTGGGAGACTCAGCAGCTGAGAGAGAGGGTTAGCCTGACTCCCTGTCTCTACCTCAGGAGACTGAGAGCTCTGGGTGCATCAGCAGTGCCTTCTGTGGTGTTGACGGGGCTATTGTCACTGTGTAATCTGCCACTTGGACCATCAGATAGAGATTGCCACAACCCTATGGCCAGTCTGCAGGCGGCCCATGCCTGGTGCTCAGGAAAGATGAATAAGTTGAATCAAAGTCATAGAAGCCACAAAGAAAGGGACCCTTTCTGGTTCTGAAAAGTCATGACTTAAAGATCAAGAACTAAGGTTGACTTTAATCTTTTAAAACATATTTATTTATTTTATGTGTATGTATGCTTTACCTGTATATAAGTCTGTCTACCAGATTCATACAGTGCCCATGAGGCCAGAAGAGAGCAATGGAGCCCTAGAACTGTAGTTACAGATGGTTGCGAGCCACCATGTGGGTTCTTGGGGTCACACCAAGGTCTTCTGCAAGATCAGCCAATGTTCTTAACCACTGAGCCATCTCCCCAGCTCCAGTCAACCTGAATCTTCATCCAATGGACTGTCTCTGCCTTTCTTCATCCTTCCCGCAGGGTGTCTGTGTCAGGCACTGTGGTAGGTAGGGGGGAGTTGGGCTGGGCTGGGGCTTACACAACATGACCCCTGCAGCCTGTGGAGCTCAGGGTCTGGACAGGGTGTCAGAATTTCATCAAAAGGTGATGGAGGGAGGCAGAGGATCTGACTTTAGTAAAAACCAGGAAGGAACAGTGCTGACTGTGCTGAGGACCAGGATCTGGGAACTGGAGCTGGCTGGGAAGCCCGGGCCTGGAGAAACAGCTTGTGTGCTTGCTCCAAACACTGGGAAAGATGAAGTGTACAGGAAGCGTCGGGGGATGGAGCATAGGACACAAAGGAGTTTTCCTGGGATCCCAGACTAGGTGGACAGCAGTGGGTTTGGACAAGAGGACAAAGCCATTTGAGCATAGGTAGTCATCTTTAGCTACTGCTGCCACCGTCAGAGTGCTGGGCAGATTTCAAGGAGTTTCCACGGAGCAGATTTTAGTATTAATTTCTACCTGGAAGAAGGGTTAGAACAGACAAGGGGCGGGACAGATCCCAGGAAGAAGAGGGGAGCAGGTGTCCAGGTGACAGGGTGATCACCGAGCCCCAGAAGCGGGGCATGTACTGACTGGTGTGCAGAATCAGGAGACCTCAGATGGCAACCTCAGCAGGCCCCCATGGAGCTACTGAAGATTAGGGGTCCTGAGCTGGCGTAGCCCTGCCCCCACTCCCCGAAGGGCATAGACTAACTGGGGAGTTTGAGTGCTAACAACTGAGGGGAAGTCGATGGGTGCTTCTGGCGTCCAGGATATTGCTAATATCCTCTAAGGTATGGGGCAGCCCTTCCCCCACAGTCAAGATTTTTCCAGGCACCAGAATGGATGCACTAAGGTTGACAGGCCTAGTTTAAGGGGAGAAAGATAATGAACATGGTTCAAGATAACTGCTGGGCCACTGTCTTGCTCACAGGTGACCGGGCATGCTCTGTGTCATCTGGGAGCCTGGAGATCTACTTCCGCCTGAGGAGATGGGGGTATGAACTGAATGAAGACCATATGATTAGTTTCTGGGGCATTCAGTGACACTCAAATAGAGCGATGCTTGTTTTCCTCCCAAATCATCAGCAGCCCTGGGAAAGCACCCTTCATCTGTCTATTAAGGCCATTCCCAGGCTCCTCTGGATTCCCCCACCCTATCCCTTACCTTTCAGTATCCCACCCCCTTCCTTCTGCACTCAAAGAGAAGACTAAGGGCCCTTTGCAATCGGAGGGTTTTGCTAAATCACTGTGAGGAACTAGACAAAGGGACAGACATTTGCCAGCTGTCACTTCTAAGTCCTGTGCTCGCCTCTTCCTCTGCCATCATCTCCTCAAGGAAACTATAGAGGAAGTGTGATTGCTGTCCCCCTTGTCTACATAATACCCTTCCCTGTCTGGCTATGTTCTTGTCAGTCTGCCTGTGAATCAAGAACACCCTGATCATTCCAAGGAGCCAAGTGACCCGTGGGAGCCAAGCTTACCCTCTGTTCAATTGTCACTGACTGCCTCTTTCCGTGACGGCTGTGATAGGAGCCTTGGGTACACCTGGGAAGGGTCGGTGTGAACCTGTCAGTCTGTCCCCAGAAACAGCTCCCTCCCGTGTCACTCGGTCACCCCACCTCTTCTTCTTCCATTGTGTAAAGCGTCTATTTGGAAATCAAATCTCAGCTAGAGAGGAAAGGGCCCTCAGAGCCAAGCACCCTGTCGTTATTTTAAGGAGATTATGTTGTATGTAAGCCAGGCAGCCTGCAGCAAGGGGAACAAAGGGGGTGTCAGCCCTCTTCTGGCACCAGACCACCTATCATATGCTCTACCAGTTTGCACCTCCAACTGTCCCCTTTCTGGGGTCCCCACTCTGGCTTATGATGATATTCCAGCCCCCAAGACTCCAGCACTGTGACCACAGCTTTCCTTCTTAAATCACATTTATTCACACTATACACACACACACACACACACACACACACACACACACACACACGCACATGCAGATACACACTCACACTATACACACACGGGGAGAAGGGGAGAGAAAGAGGGAGAGAGGGAGGAGAGAGAGAAAGAAGGGAGGGGAAGGAGGAGAGAGAGAGAGAGAGAGAGAGAGATCAAGTTAATGAAAGGACTCTGGCATTGAATTCCCAATAAGAAAAAGGCAGAGAGAAACTTGTCATCTAAAGAAAGAGACGTTCTTTGAATCCTTCCAAGGAGCTTAACAAGAGGATAGACATGGGTTCAGGTTCCTGTAATCAAGGAATTTATAACTGTGGGTAGCACTTGTGGGGGAGAGGATCAGAGGAGGAGAGAAAGAAAGGATGCTGGGGGGATCAGCTGACTGGAACTGTGTGTCTGTGGTGGCCTTTTCTGCCCATCTTCCTGGTGTCATCTGGATCCTTACATAGAAAGAAGGTAAGATCTGTCCTGAGTAGATGCTCACTCACCTTTACCTCCAAGCGCCAGAGGTCACCATGCCAACTACTTAGGAGCCAACCTTAGCCCATGAATACACTCTCCTGGGAGCTATGTTCTGCAAAATGACCCTGTGTGGCTGTCTTGCATCTGTGCCCAAACACTGGCTGAGCCCCAAGCACTTGATAAAAACAAACACAAAGGCTTGTGGATCCCCTCCAGCAGGAGCTTACAGCAAAGCAAACTGGAAACATTGTAAGCCTGACAGAAGCCCCCTTTGGCCCTGAGATACTGGTGGAAGCTTCCAGAACCCATGACAAAGGCTTAGAGTACCTGCTTTGATGTCTTCATCCTCCTGTGTGGAATAAGGACTGATGCATGAGAGTACATGACGCAGAGCTGTAGGTAGTATTCAGTGACTGAAGGTTGCTGACAGTCATATCACGATGACAGACACAGTTGATTGACAGATCACTTGCCACACTGTGAATCAGACAGCAGATCCTGCCCCTCGTGGAGGAGCTGGCCTGTATGTGCAAACTGGCATGCAGGGAGAGTCCCAAGGACTCTACTGTGGGTTCCTGGTGACAAGGAAAGATAACACCCCCCCACACCATGAATACCTAGCAATACTTTTATGAAAATACCATTAGGGCAGGGACCATGTCTGTCCAGCTCACTGCTGTGTTCTGAGTGGCTGATACATAATGGACATTCAACAAACATTCATTGAATAAATAAAGCAACGAAGAACTGAAAGCCATCTTGTTCGGTCCCTTTGAGGAAGTTGTCATACTTCTCTCCTGCTCCCTCCCCACCAATTCCCATCAACCCTAGGAGCACAGCTCTGGTGCACCTGCCTGACATCTCCTCCAGAACTAATCAGCTCCTCCCACAGTTTCCCTGATGAGGGAGTTGCTGTCATCAAGCCCCTGAGTCCCTCTGACATAATTCCACCATGCTAGAACCCAGGTTCAAAGCAATGAGCTAAGCAAATGCTTTGAGCATGAGAAGCACTGTCCAGCCATTGCACCCACCTCCTCGCTATGTCCCAAGCTGGTGTCCTGTTTGCTCTCTGGTCAGGGAATCTCAGATTCCAAGTACAAGGAATGTGCTCTCTCTAGAAGGTTGCCAGTGGGACCTAGCTGGGCGTATTCCCTTGATCTTGAGTACTCTGTCCCTCTGCAGGGAACAGTTTGGGATGTGGGGGTCATTTGAGGCCCTCTGAGAGTGGGAACCAGTGGTATATGCTGAAGGCATGGTATCTAGGAAATGCAAAGGCAGGTGTTGAAGAGATGTCAGTGCATGGGCAGCTGGTGACTACCAATCATCAGTTCCAATTGCCCGGTGTTCCCACCCAAAGTCCTCTCTACCTGGTGCAGCCTTCTGTCTCCTGGCCAGGCATTATAATAGAGCAAATGCAACACACTGATGCTGCAGAATGTAGACAGAAGAAATGCCACAAAAGTTCAAAGGACTTCTTTGCAGCTAGAGGAGTACACATCACTCTGAGAAGCTGCCTAATTATTGGTAATTATATCCAAAAATAGTCTGGCTAACAGGTTGAGGAATTGCATCTTAAAAGAATTAGCCACTAGAGAATGAATGGTGAAATATAGTCGAAGAGATGGTACATGGATGGAAGAGAGCACCCAGCTTCCCTCTCTGGAAGCGTGTGGTCACGAGTGGTCACACTTGCTGAGGGAGCATTTATTATAGCAACACAACAAACAGAGCTCAGCTTTGTTGCCCATTCCACCCACCACCAACCCTGCCACTGGGAACAGTTCTTGCAAGTCCCAGACAATGGAGAGACATGGGAAATACTTCTACCACTCAGGAAAACACCTCAGATTCAACTCTGGCATGGCAGTCATCCCTCATTTATCAGAGGCGCCATCTTGTCACAGGATTCCCCATGCCTCCTGCCACATTCAAGCAGGAGGAAAATGGACCCAGTGTCAGCTGATGCAGGGGACTGCTCAGTAAGGGCCATGTGCAGGTGTCTCCTGGCCTGTGTCTATTCCCATCCCCTGCCACCATCCACCACTATCCAGTGTACAGCTCGGCACAAGAATTGTGCCATGGTGGCCACCCACTGTCATCAGCAGCTTGTCAAATTATACATGCTATTCTGTGTTGAAACAAACTAAGTTGCCTGAAAGCCTGTCCCCGCAAATAGCAATTTTGAGCAGTCTGTCAACAGGCTCCCTGTATGGCCCTTTGGAGTTCTGGAGTTCCGTCTAGGGAGATGGGGAGGGGTGGGTGCCTCCTAGGTCTCACCATTCTTCGACTGTTACCTTTGATCTCAGTGTCCCTTTGTGGTTGCCTGTCTGGCCATAGGAGACACAATTCCAGACATCCATTGCCACTTGAGACTTGAGTGAGTAGAGAGACCATTAAGGTCTCTTTGGTCACTTTGAATGACAGACATTCCGGATAATGCCATGTAACAGAGGAGCTAGCCATGAACTCTGGGGCAAGGGCCTGACTATCTGCCTGTCACCTACAACCAAGGTTGTGTACCTTGGCTGAAACCTGGGGCCTGGGTGGTGAGCATTGAGGGCTGAAGCATGTGCGATTGCAGGGCACAGTGTGAAAAGGGGATGATGGCTAGCATTCACACAGTTTGCAGGGGGTGGATAAGTATAGTGAGAGAGAATCCTAGACGGACCTGAGCCAGCTCTTGGTAGGATATTAGGGTTGAGGGCCATCACATTTGTTTTTGCAAGCCCTTACAACAAAGTGAGTCCACACTGGCCAGTGGAATATTCACAGACTACACCAGTGCAGCTGAGACTGGGTAGCAACAGTGAGTAGGAAAGCATTGGTTGATTGATTGATTGATTGATTGACTGATTGATTGAGTATGTGTGTGCAAGTATGTGTGCTTTTGTGTCTGTGTATGTGTGTGTGTGCATGTGTGCGTGAGTATGTATGTGTGTGCAAGAGGCGGGATCTCCTGTATCTCCAGCTATCCTTGAACTCCTTGTGTAGCCAAGAATGATCTTGAACTCCTAAGCCTCCTGCCTTTACCTACTGAGTGCTGAGATTATAAATTTGCACAACCACATCCAGTTTATCTGGTATTGAGCAGCCAACCGAGAGTTACATGTATGCTGTGCAGGAACTGGACTAGTTGAGCCATATCCCCAGGCCAAGACTGATGCCTTAACAGGAACTCCTCCATTAATAGTCCACACCTATAATCCTGGAACTTGGGAAAATGAGGCAGAAGGATTGCCAAGAGTTTTACAGAGTCAGTTCCAGGCTAGCCTGAGCTATAGAATGGGACTCTGACTCAAAACAAACAAAATGAATGTAGGAACCCTTCAACAGCCAGGGGCATGCATAGGGGTATCAGATTGCACATGCCACACCTGAGAAAGAATTTCCCACCAGAAGCAAAGCTCAGAGACACAAACTGGAGGAATTTATGAGCATCTACATCTGTCTGTTGAATGTATCGGCCTCTTTCCTGACTGGCTGTGCCTTGGGCAGCGTCCCTGTGTATAATGGGTGCCTAGTGCATGAATAATGTATATGTGATGTGTGTGTCACCGCTTAAAATAAGGAGCATGGGGCACAGGTCCTGGGCACTTTAAATAATTTACATTTTAAATCTGCATTGAGTCGGAGAGTGATTGGAACCCACATCTAACATTTATGAACATAAGTGAAACTTGTTTTTTATTTTCTGAAGCCAGATTGTCTTTTTTTCTATGAGTTGGTGTTGGAGAAAATGTAACCGTATCTGCTGGACTTTGTTGGAATGGCTACTGCTTAGAGTGAGCAACCTGAGCCCTTGTTAGGAGTTAATGAGAGCAGTGAAGAACTTGCTCTGGGGAAAAGCTACATTTTAAGTAACTACCCATGTGGTGAGCTGGGGAAAGGGAATCTGTGGTCTTAGTCAGGGTGCTGGCATTTGAAGCTGGTGCTGCTGTATAATCAGTGTGGGAGTAGAGACATTGGTCAGTGTCTAGTACTGTGAAGAACCACTATTCACTTCCCGTGTGGCTTAGAATCCCAATGTAAGTGAGGCTGGGTACAACATGGAAGGGTGGCCTACCTAGGAGCTCAGGAGCTGCCAATGGGAAAACAAAGTTGTTCACTTTGACCACTGCTGTTGGTGTTATATCCATAGGAACTAGAAAATCCAAATACAGATGGGGAGTGGATAAATCCTTATAGACACTAAGAAGGCAATCCAGTGGCCAGTGACATCCATCATGATGCTGTCAAGTTGACCCTGGACCAGGTCCTATGTTAACAGCTACCTCAGTGATACCATTTTACTTCATCTTTATTTAAAAAAAAAATGACAGGCACCTGTACGTTCCCCATCTTTGCAGATAAGAACTATGGGATGGCTAAGCAACTCTTGCTGTCAGAAAGAGCAGAATCTCTGAATCTGAGAAAGTGAACAGCCATCCACAGATCATCTCTAAACTGATGCTGCCATATCTCCCAAGACCTCTGATTCAGAAACAGCTTTCATCACAAAAAATGAAAGAGTATATGGCGGGGGGAGATGACTCAGTCAGGGAAATGCTTGCTGCATGTGTTGAGACCTGAGATTGGATCCTTAACACCACATAAAACCCCAAGTGTGGTATCAACACTGCATAGAGTTGATTCTCTCTTTCCACTATGGAGGGTCCTGGGGATCAAACTCAGGTCATTAAACTTCATGGCAAGGACCTTTACCTGCTCAGCCATCTTAATAGCCCAAATATTGCACATTTTATGTACACAAGATGGAATATTATTCAGCCATTTAAAAGGAGTGTATCTTGCCATTTGCAATTACAATTAAAATCTTGCATGCATCTGTGGGACATTGTGTTAATTAAAATAATCTAGACACAAAAGGACAAACACTGACTGCATGATACCATTTTCAGGATGAATAGAAAGCAGCCAAGCTTATAGAGGCAAAGTGTGGAGCTGGGGAGAAAGGAAAACAGGGTCTTTAGTCAAAGGGAACCAAGACTCAAATATTCAATGTGGACAACTCCTAGGGGTCTGGTCTACAGAGCAATGCCTATAGTGAACAATACCATATTGCAAACGTAAACATCTGCCAATGGAGGTGATCTTAGCTGTGTGTTCCTATAGTACATAAAAGGCAGTAACAACAGAAAATAAAGCAGTCAGAGGCCAGGCATGGTGGTGTACACTTGGAGCCTAGCCACAGAGGAGGCCAAAGCAAGAGGATTGTGGGTTCAAGGACAACCTGTGCTACATACTGAGACTCTGTCACAGATCACTCAGACAGTCAGGATATGAGGAACCCCTTCCAGATGATGCATCGTCTGTATCGGTGGTGTTGTGTGCAGGGTTCACTAGAGAAGCAAAGCCAATGGAGTGTGAACATGTTGTAAACAGGATTTATTAGGTCATCTTACAGGATAGGGGCTGAGTATCCAACAATGATGAGCATCTTCACCCCGGGTAGGCAGAGAGTCTGGTAGCTACTCAGTTCGCAAATGTGGATGTCTCAGGATCCAACGAAACACTAAAGGCCTGGAAGATTTCTGGGGGGCTGCTGCTCTTCAGTCCATGTTGGAAGGCCAATTAAAATTTGATGCCAGCGAAGAGTGGCAGCGGCAGCAGCAGCAATAGATGTAACTCAGGAAGAAGAGTAGGCAGCCAGGCAGGCAGGCAGCCAGGCAGCCAGGCAGCATCGCTTTTTCTCTGGACTTCTTCATCTCTGGGATGCCCATCGGGAGGTGCTGCCTGCTCTGAGCAGGGCTTCTCCCCTCAGTTAATACTCTCAGGAAATGCTCTCAAAGACACCCCCAGGTATGTCTCCCAGGTGATTCCAGCTCTGACAAGATGTCACAAGATTAACCATTGCACGTGGTTCACGGATGTGTTCTTATCTGCAAACTTACCTCATTGGGTAGAGTGGATAAGTACGCCTTTTGGTATGCCAGTGTGGCTGGATAAGGCAACAGTTCTTTTAAAAACTTCATCCTCACTTCATGACAGAACCTCAGAGATGTGGACAAGGCCACGTGCCTCTGAGTCACCATCCACACAGTCCTCCTTCTTGGTTCTCTTGTGGTCTCCAACACGGATACCTCCTACCCAGTGAATATGAAGCAATTTCTCTTTAACGTGATTCCTGGAAGTGAACATTTCATTCCAGTACCCATTGCTTGGTTACCCTTAGGTCTTAGCAAGGATCATCCAATGCTCAGGAATAGAAACCCAACTAACCACTTTGAGAGAAAAAATAGAGACTATACCCCAGACTCCAGGGAGAGGTAAGCCGGCAAATCCCATGAATGAGGTTATTAGCATGTCTCCGACTCCAGGGAGGGGACCCAGGAACCTTCCAGAGAGTGTTCTGCTTTAAGGTGAATTCACTGAGTTAGTTCTGTTGACACATTTGTACCTTGCTACTTAGTTTCTTGAAGTTTCCATTTCGGATTCACAGAGATGCAAAAGACTGAAACAACCTTAATCATGCTTCCACTTTGGGCAGAGCCCACCTCTATCCCAGGAAGCTTTGGTCATGTGGTGAGGACACCTGGTCCACAAGGCTGCCCCCTCCAGGGCTGAACGGATTACCCTAGAAAGTGAAGGGCCTGTCTAGCAAATCTGCCAACCC
This sequence comes from Peromyscus aztecus, assembly GCA_902168405.1. Classification (NCBI taxonomy): domain Eukaryota; kingdom Metazoa; phylum Chordata; class Mammalia; order Rodentia; family Cricetidae; genus Peromyscus; species Peromyscus aztecus. The sequence goes on along the minus strand of CABHPQ010001510.1, from coordinate 17,485 downwards.
ATAAAGGCATGCTGATGCTTTTACAATCTATTCCTTTTATTCTGTCTCCCTTCAAACTTCCTGCAACTCCCAGACCAATAGATCTCTTTTGATTTACTGCTGTTCTCTCTTCCTTTGGGGTAAAAGCCTTTCAAGTTTTCTCTGCTTCAACAGATACTAAGAGACAGGGAAGAGGCGCTATCAAAATATATTTCCCTCCCCTTCCCATTGGGGGCTCAATATTTAAGTCAATAACCACACAGGATAAAAAAAAGAAACTGCCACCAGTGAGGATTTACAGAGTGCTTACCTGGCCGTGACACTGTCCTAAGCTCCTGCGTAAATTCATTATTTTACACCGGCCTCAGGCAGAGCTTCCCCCATTTTCCCACCTGAACAATGGTGATAACATCGCCCGATGTGCAAGGTGATGGGCCTTTTGAGAGATGAGGTAGCTACATCTCTCATTGGTGCATCGTACCTACTGCATAAATCGTGCCTCCTGGTGGCTGTGATGGTGTCATGAACCACAGCACAGCTTCACAGTTCCACAGGGCTTGTTGAAGAAACCACGGCTTGGGTTATGACTCAAGTGTTTTCAGGAAGAGCATGAAGTTCAGATGCTGGTTCATATGTCCAAAGGGCAGGAATGAATACTAAAAATGTCTAGAGTCACGGGTGAGAACGCAGGAAAGCTGGGGTGCTGCATAGCTGAGATCCAACAGGAGTGTTCGGAAAGATCCACTTAGGACCCTGGACAGCACCAGGCCCCCACCTGTCTCATTGATGGACTGCTCTCCACCTGGGAAACCTGGCCTCCAAAGGGTTTATTTATTTCGGAGCGTGTGGAAGTTCTGAAAAAAGTAGAACTCTGGGTGGCAAAGCAATTGATCAGAGCCGGCATCTTCTGACCTGGGTAGTAGGTAGAGGATTCTTCACTTGATCTCAGCCAAATGCTGAGAAGTAGCCAGGCAATGAACAATTGGAATGGACTAGAAGATTCATAGGCTCCTTGGCAGGGAATAAGGACTCTCAGCTCTGGGTTTGGGAGAGTTAAGCTCTAGTAGCCTGCTATTTTTTAATGGCAAAGAAAGAGAGGGTTAGCAAAAATAAAATAAAATAAAAACACACATACTTTTGTTATCTAACCTAGGATGAGCAAGAGGCAAATGTCCCTGCTCTCAGAAGTGACACTGGGTGAGCGCTGGGGTCCACATTGTGTTGAACACTCTTTAGGGGCTTTTCTTCAATATTTTTTTAAATTGTGCATGTGAGTATTGGCATACGCATGTGGAGTACAAACGCTCACAAGAGCCAGGAGGCAGCATCAGATCCCCTAGAGCTGAAGTTACAGGTGCTTGTGAGCTGCCCTGGATGGGGCTGGGGTAGAACTCCTGCCCTGGACAAGAGTGCCATGTGCTCTTAACCTCTGAGCCTTCTCCCCAGCACACTTGCTGTGGCTTGGTCTAAGGTGTGCACAGACTCATGTCTTGGACCTAGCTGCCCTCCTTTGTAGAACCCCTCAGAGGAGGATTATCTGAAGGAGGTGGGTCACTGGGGGGGGGGCAGGCAGTGTATTATCAGTGGCCCCTTCCTGTCACACACTGTCTTCCTCCTCAGTGACTGTCACGCCAGTCTCTACCACGCACTCCCAAGTCTGTGGATCCGTTCTGCCGTGTCTTCCCTGCTAGAACGGGCTGGAATCCCTCTGAAACCGTAATCCACGATAAACAACCCCTCCGTACGGAGCTTCCATCAGCTAGTCTGTCAAAGCCTTTCACGGAAGACTGAAAAGCACAGGTAAAGTTCCCGTGGGCGGGCAAAAGGAACCTGTGAAAACGCAGTCCTTCTGATGTGAGGCTTCAGACAGGATGCTGCATGGTTTGTTTTTCCTCTCGATGAGCCTTCTTGCAGTGTGGACTTGGGGAAGTATCCATCTAGTCTCAGTGCTTTACCCACATGGAGTCTCTCTGGGGCAGACGACACTTAGAACAAAAGTAATATCAAGCTGGATTTGGGATCAGGAGTTAAGAGTGGATACTGCTCTTGCAGATAACCTGAGTTCAATTTCCAACACCCATGTTGGGTGACTCATAACCGCCTATAACTCCAGCTCCATAGGATCTAATGTCTTCTTCTTGCCTCCCCAGTCGCTTCATTCACATACACAACACACACACACACACACACACACACACACCACAACTTAAAATAAAAATAAATCTTATTTTTTAAAAGTAAATGGAGGCTAGAGTCAAAATCAAGTGTCTCTCACCTCAGTTTTTGAGGCAGGGTCTCTCACTGAACGTGGAGCTCAACAATTTAGCTGAGTTAACTGGCCAGTGAGCTCAGAAATCCACCTATCTTTGCCTCCCTCCTGCTGGGATTACAGACATGCTCCTCCGCACCTGGCTCATGTGGGTGTTGGGGATCTAACTCAGAACCTCACACTTGCATGGCAAACACTTTACCAACTGATCCTTCTCCTCAGTCCTTAAAATGTTTATGAAGCTGTATTTTTGCATCCTAGAAAAAAGACTGACTAGAAAGCAAAGCCCAGAGAGAGGAACTGTGAGCAGAGACACTAATTAGATTTTAAATGTTGACATTTCTCATCAGCGAAATTCCCTACTGGCTAAGCTGAGGTCTTCTGGGGTAGTGACCATTGCCCCATCTGTACTGATGAACAGTGTACTCTAACTGCTCAGGCTGATGGAAGCAGTACCTGTCATGTTATGAATCCTCTCAGCTGAAATGGGTTTCTTCTTGTAGAGATCACTTCTTAGAAGGATGTACATTAGTTAGCACACCTTCTCGAAAAGCAAGCCACTGGGGCTGTGAAGGTGGCTCAGTGTAAGAACCACTGCCACACAGGCACAAGGACCTAAGCTTGAATCCTCAGCATCCCCATGCAAAGCGGGATGTGGTTTTGCACATGCCTGTAACCACAGTGCTGTGTGGGGTGGGAACAGGGGACTGGAACTTGCTGGCTGCCAGCCTAGCTCTAGGCTCAGTGACAGTCCCAAAGCGAAAGGCAGGGAACAACAGAGGAGTACACCCAATGTCCTCTTCTGGCCTCTACACATGTGCACATGGCTGCATGCACTCCACACACATGCATACACCACACATATACAACACCCATGCGTCCAATAGAAAACAGACCACGCAGCCTGCCACCCCAATCGACAGCTTCCTACCCAGTTCTCTGCCTTCCTGCTGCCCCTTGTCCAGGTACTTCAGGACTCCTGTTTTCCAGTTGAAAATGGATCTTTCTATTTAGTCAGTAATGTTAGTGTGGGTGTGAGCTCTCAGACCCAGATCCAGGTCTGCATCTCTCCTTCACATCCACGGCATGACTTTGGATGAGCAACCTTTGTGACTAATTCCTAATCAGCAAGATGGGTGTGCAAATCCTTCCACACAGAGCAGTTGTGAGGCTAACTAAGCTCAAATGTATGAGCCATTAGCACAATCCCTGGTGCTTCCAAAGTCTCCAGCATCAGGTACTAAACCGTGTTGTTCTGTTTGTTGTTGTTGAGAGCCCCCATGCACCAGGTACGGTGCAGACCCCCAGGCAGGCAAATTGGGACTGAGTGTGCGCTTTCCAGAAGTTCAAAATCTAATGGGAAGATGACTGTGTACACAGGTCACAGCAGCAGGGCATGTGGCATGGGTAAGGCTGTGGTATAAACCCAAATAAGGGAAGTCAGAAATGGGGGGTATGAGAGAGGGGGGCCTGAGGCTAAAGTGGCCAGGGGTGAGAGTAGTCTCTGATAGGTTTGTGATCACTCGGGTGCATGCACAGGTGAGGGGGCAAGTCTGCTAAGGTGGACAGAGATAGACGACAGCTTTTCCCCCACTCTGCCTGATGTTCCTGCATCTCAACAGTAGTTTTCTCTGGTCCTGGTGTGTGTGTGTGTGTGTGTGTGTGTGTGTGTGTGTGTGTGTGTACTGTTCTTGTACAGTGAGAAGCAATCTCCTCACAGCCTTTAAGTCTCTTCCTGAATGGCCCCCCTGCCTTAAATCCACCAGGTGTCTGAATATTCTTGTGTGTCTGCCACTCATCACTCATTTCCATGCTCAGTTCGGTGACCCTTCTCAGACCTTCATCTTCTAGAGAAACAGGCCCAGCCTGGAGAGACTCATACCTTAACTTCTGACTAAAAGTGCCTCCTCGGAGTACCACCTCCTGGATGCTGTCCACAGCTCTCCAAGCCCTTGCACTGTTGCAAATACACACCGTTCAACTCCAGCCCTGACAGAGGACCTTGTGTCCTCTGTGGGAGTCCCGCCCCTCTGACACTGTTCTCCTCCTCCGCTCTCCTGTTTGTAGCTCTGTTGTGGAGGACTGACCACTAAATCCCTTCGCTTCCCAAGAGTTCTTTGTCACAAACTGTTCCGCTTATTGGCATTTAACTCATCTCCTGTTCCCTGGTTGGATGAATTCTCAGGACTCTCTGAGAGAATGGACAAGGCAGTGGGATATGAGATAAATGTGGTCTTCATGTGGTGGGGAAGCTGATGGATTTCTCTCTGTTTACTCATGTGTTCCTGATGCTTGGGGACCTGTGGGCTTTCTCTCTGTCCCTGCTTTTAGCTCATTTATTCTGCCCTGACTTGTGAGTTTTCTTTTTTGTGAACACCCGTCTGCTGTTTCATATTTCAGTCTCCAGCTCTGGTCCTGTAGCTGTTGGGTCACACCTGTCACTTAGTGCTCCAGACTAGGGCTGGAGTGAGTTGTTGAGCAGGGGTGAGAATCGTTACGGCAATAGATCCTTCTGCTGACTTGGACAATGGACAGTGACACTTGCCCAGATGAGTTGGGTGGTGCTTGTCTTTTGACCTGATGTTGGTGGTGACTCCTCCAGTTGTGGCAGCCCTTCAAATGCTTGATGGTGGCAGCCACCTACCTGCCCCACCCCCTCAGTACAGGGAGAGGTAAGCACTGTCTGCTAACACTCACCCGTTCCTGGGATAGGCAGCCTAGTTCTTGCCTTTCTCTGACTTGTATGTCACTATACAAAAAAGATCACCCTTCCCTAGACAGGAAGCCTGCAGACTTGGGAGCCTCTGCTTCTCTCTCCACCCCTCCTGCACTGCTCTCATTGGGTGATGAGCTCCTGGGGCTGGAGAGCCAGCGTGAGGCATATTTACAGTATAACGGGATCCTCCATTCTTAAAGGTGGCCCTCCAGCTCCGTTCTGCTCTCTTCCAGTCACCCTCACAAAGCAGAAGGCCTTTTCATGCTGCTGCCCCCGGAATCTGAGCATGCCCCTATGCAAGCCTGGGGTTGCCTTTAGAATGCTGTTGGCTCCAAAGGACAGATGACCAGATGGGATGTCCTGTCTCTGGTTGACTGTGTAATGACTTTTCAGGCTTGGCAAACATCTGGTCCCTTTTTCCCTGTGTTTGAATGCCTTTGTCTGTTACCAAGAAAGACACAGTCCCACAAGCTCCTAGAGGGCCCTGTCATGATGCTCTTCTTCTTCTCCCCCCCCACCAGTTTCCTCTCTTCTTCCTCACATTCCCTCCATCCAGGGAATTTGCTCCTGCCGTCTCTGTAGCACATGGTTCTAGGCTCAGTGTCTTTACCTCACCCTCACCTGCGCTCCCTGCCGTCTTCAGACAGTGCCCGCCTGTCCTTCACAGCTCAGACTCAGTCTCACTGTGTCTGGCAGATCCAACTCCCCAGGGTGACTTGCCTGCCTCTCTGTGATTTCCCATCACCTACCCAGTCCGCCTGACCATGGCTCTCATCAAACCACGCCCCTCTTCCCTAATAGTTTGTAGCCTACCTAATGAAGGCAACTCAGTTCTGTATTCCTGTTGCCACTAGCCCATGAATGGGGGCGGGGTGGACAGTAAGGACTAAATCAGACATTGGTGGATTCTCTTTCAACGTACAGCATCCCTGTTACTGGGGAACATCTTACTTTACAGGATGCAAGCAGGGAAACTGTGGCACAGGAAGACTCATTTGCTAAAGGCTTAGCTAGACAATGTCAGAGTGGTACAAGATTTATAAAACAGAAATGGATTCTTTGTTGTTTGGAAGTAAAATGTCCTTCGTAGGTTTGTGTAGGTGGACACAGCCAGTGGTGCTGTTGTGGGAAGAGTCTAGACCAGGAGTTCTCAACCTTCCTAATGCTGTGACCCTTTAATACAGTTCCTGTGTTGTGGTGACCTCCTACCATAAAATTATTTCATTCCTAGTTCATAATTGTAATTTTGCTACTATTATGAATCATAATGTAAATATCTGATATGCAGGATATCTGATATGTGACCGCTGTGAAAGGGTTGTTTGACACCTAAAGGGATCACAACCCACAAGTTGAGAACCACTGCTCTGGGGCCTAACCAGAAGGCTTAGGACTAGGCAAGTTGGGTCTTGAGGGCCTTGCTACATCCCTTCTCTGCTTCCTGTTCTATGGAGATGTGAAGTCCCACCTCTACTTGCCCAAACCCTGACCTCCACTATGCCTTCCCCACCATGATGGACCATACCCTCTATAAATAAATGCATCCTTCATTTATTAAGAGGCTTATTTTATGTGTGCAATCACAATGGCAAGAAGAGAAGCCATGTGGTATACCTGTTTAAATTTAAAGTGAACCAGAAAATATCTGGACAGGGGGTTTTATTAAATAATATTTGAGTGTTTCTTATATTTAGACAGTGTATATTGATCCTATCCATCTACTACTACCTCCCTCCAGCATCCCCTAGTGCTCTCCAGCTTGTGACCCTCCCAACTGCATGCCCTCTTTCTTGTTGTTATTGTTGTTGTTGTTGTTGTTGTTAAAAATTATGAGGCAAATTAGTGCTGCCCGTATGCATACGGGTATGTAGCCATCTACTGGGACATGAACAACCTACCAGCAGCCATGTCCCCAAAGGAGAGTGGCTCTCCCTCCCTCAGCAGCCATCAGCTGCCAACAGCTCCTCCTGTAGGGATGTGGCCTTGGGGAACCCTCCCCGACTCATGCTGGACTTTTGACTGGCTTGCTTTCACACAGGTCTGGTGCAGGTAATCGCAGCTGCTGTAAGTTGATGTCAGCAGTAGTCATGCATGTCCAGAGTCAGCATGAGTTCTCATCCTGTAAATCCCGCCAAAGCCCTGGTTGGTCCCTGTGGAGGTCTGAATAGGAACGGACCCCATAAGTTCATGTATCTAAATGCTTAGGGAGTGGCATTAGGAGCTGTGGTTTTGTGGGAGTGGGCGTGGCGTTATTGGAGGAAATGTGTCACTGGGGATGGGCTTTGGGATTTTAGAAGCCCAAGTCAGACCCAGTGGCTCTCTCTCTCCTTCCTGCTGCCTGTGGATCTGGATATAGAACTCTCAGTTCCTCCAGCACCAGGTCTGCCTTCATGCTACCATGTGGACTAAACCTCTGAGACTGTAAGCAAGCCCCAATTAAATGCTTTCCTTTATAAGAGTTGCTGTGGTCATGATGTCTCTTCACAGCAATAGAACACTGACTAAGGCAATACCACTCTGTACCACACCCATCCACATCCAGTAGTGGGTTGTCAACACACATCTATTTACCTCCAGATCCAGCTCAGGCAGGAATGAGGCTCACCTATGTCCAGTGGAATAAGCTCCTATTTTAAACAAATCTCCTGCCCCACAAGCTCTCTGCAGAGGTATGCATCGGTCTGTGCATAGGTGCCAGTAGGAGAAAATGAAATTCATCCCAAAACAAGAGGGGAAAAAAAACAGTCCGATGCAAAAATCCATCTGCATCTCAGAAGCTGTCAAGATGACAAATGAAGCCGGGAGTGTGGCCTTTAAAAATATTAATTTCTTGTACAGACAAACTGAAGAATGGTGGAGAGAAAAATCCCCCTTCTCTCCACAGAGGAGCTGGCAAGGCCCGAGGCTGACCCTTATTCTCAGGCCTTGTGTGTCATTTCCAAGATCCGTGATGTCTTGTTCATTACGTAGTCTCTGAGCAAAATCAGGGTCCCTGACACTGAGCTTCACTGGATCTTTAATCCTGGTCTGAGCCTAGTCTGAGTGTAAAATGTGTCTGGGCTCTGTTGTTGGCTCAATAGAAATACATCTGGCCAATTTCTGATGGGGCTAGGCTTACCTGGGGCCACCAGTGGGGGTGTCTTGTAAGGGACAAAGACTGAGCTGGAGGAAATCCACGTGTCTGCTAACAGGGGAAGTGCCCCCTGTCCCCATCAAGTGTCTTCTGGCAGCTGCAGTGGCCTGTCTCTTCCTCCCCTTGCCCTGCACCTTCAAGGCCTCTGTCATCTGTGTGCCCTCACCTCTCTCCTGGGTGACTTAACAATCTCCACCCTCCCATTTCCTCTAAAACATTACTCTGTCCTCCATAGTATCCTCCCCTACTTGGAAATGCAACTATCCCCAGCTTGCCTAGTACATTAACTCTAAGCTCTCCACTGTCTGCCTCCTCCGTGTCTGCCTCCTCTGTCCTGTGTGCTCCAGACTCTTGCCCAACATGTCATTCCCCAAACACAGAAGGCCCTTGCTCGCTTTCTGGCCTTCATTCCTAGTGTTCCTTCAGGCCATCTGCTCTTCCCTTCCTTGCCTACCTGGGGAACTCCTACACATCCCTTCAAACCCAGCTTAACTTCCCCACCAAGCCCTCCTCGCCTCTTCTAGATGATGTCAGTCATGTTCTACTCAGCACCAAATAGGCTGTGTATGTGTGCTACAAGCAACAGACACATTGTGCCTGTAAGGCAAGTTTCTCAGAGCCACTGAGAAGTGACAAGTCACTGTATCCCCTTTCTCAGGGGCCAACTTCAATATAATTTTCGTGTGCATGTGACGCACTGAGTTCCATTAGGTGGTTTGCAGGAGCATGTGTAACTTCCAAGTGGCTACACCACTGAAGAAAACATGTCTTCCTCCCCAGCAACCAGTAACTTCCTATAAACCCTCAGAAAGTGGTGAGAGCTCCTGAGACTTCTCCCCTACAGGAGTGTTGACAGGCTCAGGGGCCAACTTTAGGCAAGTTCCCGGAAGGGTGGGTGAGCTGCAGGCACAATCCTATATTTCCCTTTGGCAATGACACTCACACCTCCTTTGTGAGAGGGAAGTGCTTGGTATGTTTAGCAAACACACTTTTGTTTTCTCTGAAAGCCCTGCTATTCATAACATCCCAAGAGAAAGCCCTTCCAGATTCATAATCTTCCTCTCTAGGGTCATCAAGGCTCTGAGATATCCAGGCTTCTGGCTTGTCTGTCATCCCCCAAGGAGAGCCAGTAGGGTTTTTTTTAATTATTGCTAGTAGTAGTAGTAATGGTGGTAGTAGTAGTAGTAGTAGTAGTAGTAGTAGTAGTAGTAGTGATAGCAGTAGTAGTCACATTGGTTTTCAGACAGTTTTGCACATACACACAATGCATAGTGATTCGTCTCAGCCCCACCTCCCCACCACTTGGCTGCCCACCACACAAATCTCTCTTTCATATTCATGTCTCTTCATTTGTTTTGTGACCCACTGAGATTAACCAGGACAGTCTGTGTCTCCGGGTTTGGGGCTAGCCATTGTAGCCCAGTGGGTTCAGTACCTAGCCACAGCAATTCTCTGTCTCATACAGTCCATCAGCAGCAAACAGCTCAGAGGTAAATGGTAGGACCCCATGAGCCCCTCCCTGTTCTTTGACCGGACAACTTTACCAGTTGGATTTGAGGCCCCTTTCATAGGACAGGGGAAGGTGCTCAAGCCTGGTAGTGGAAGCCCAGCCAACGACCCAAGTCTGCAGGGGCCACAGACCCAGACAGAGAACTTACAACAATGCGTAACTTGATAAAGCAGCCAACTGCCTTGCAAATGTTGTTTATGCCCACAGCAGTTTTAAACTGATCCTCCATTCACATTCCCAGATTCCAGCCCCCGGTCTTATATGGCCCAAGTCCTTATCAGACATGAGACCCTCCCATCATGGACTGGAAACCAAGTCAATCACTAGGCACACAATGCTCTAAGGCCTCTGTGACCTCATTAGCAGATCTCAGGTCCTAGATGCCAAACAGGCCCCTTCCTCCAGTGGTCACAAAACCACTTTGAGGTAGGAAAGGATCACGTGAAATCTTTCCTGTCAACCTCACCTTCCAAAATTCCCTACCTGCCATCTGTGATGACACTTGTCTCAGAAGCTTGATTCTGTGAGGGGGTGTCTCCCCAGCCCTAGAAATGTGTGTGTATCTGTGTGTGTGTGTAGGTGTGAGTGTGTGTCTGTATGTCAGTGTGAGTGTGTGTCTGTGTGTGTGCGCGCACATGTGTGCATGTGGAAGCCAGAGGTTTGCCTCTTGTTTTTTTGTAACAGTGTTCCTCACTGGCCTGGAACTGGCAAGTTGGGCTAGGCTGGCTGAGCAGCGAGCCCCAGGAATCCATCCATCTATGCCTTCAGCCTCACAGCACCGGGAATTGTAAGTGCATGCACCACATCCAGCATCTTTCCGGAGGTTCCGGGACAGAACTCAGGTCCTCATGCTTGTCCATCAAGCCCCTTACTAACTAAACCATCCCCGGAGCCCCAGCATTTTGATATTTTTTTGTTTGATTAGGTTTCATTTTGTTGTTGTTGTAGTATTGTTTTGTCTTAGGACAGGGTTTTATGCTGTAGCCCAGGCTAGCCTGGAATTCATGAGCAAGAGGATTCCCCCTTGCCCTTTTGTTATAAGTGCCCAGGCCCTCGCTAGGGGCTGCTGCCATACTGCTCCAGAAGGAAGGCACAAAAGCAGAGAAACTGTTTCTTCTCAGGGTGGCAGAGCCAGGCTCACCCAAGAAGACAAACGCAGACAGGAAGCCGACAGACACGTGTGTCCATGGGTGTCCAGGAGTTCTTCTACTCCGTCTGCACTTGATGCACTGGGGTGGGGGCATTGTTCTAGGAATGTTTGAATGTTATTTTGCTGCCAAGAATAGAGACACAGGAAATTTTCACTCCTCAGCAGCTCATGGGATCGAGACGTGCACCTGAGCACTGGGCAGAATGAGCAGGAGACAGAGCAAGGCAGACAACCACTCTCTGGAGCATCCTCGTCTTCCCTCCCCTGAGCTGGGTGCCGGCCTGGCCTTTTCTTCCTGGTTGTCTTTTGCACTCTACCCCTTAAAGCCATAGGTACTTGTCTTAGGGTTTTTATTGCCGTGCAGAGACACTATGACCATGGCAACTCTTATAAAGGAAACATTTAATTGTGGTGGCTCTCTCACAGTTCACAGGTTCAGTCCATCATGGCGGGGAGGATGGCAGCAGGCAGGCAGACATGGTGCTGGAGAAATAGCTGAGTGTCCTACTTCATGCAGGCAAAAGGAAGTCGATTGACACACTGGGCGATATCCTGATCATAAGGAAACTCAAAGCCCACCCCCACAGTGACACACATCCTCTACCAAGGCCATACCCACTCCAACAAAGCCACACCTCCTAATAGAGCCAGTCCCTATGAGATTATAGGGGCCAAATACATTCAAACTACCACATACTGATCATCTACAGTTACACATTGGGTTAAATAAGTCATCCAAGTCTGGACATATATGGAAGAATATGTCTTAGGTTGGGTATGGTGGCACACACCCTTAATCCCAGCACTTGAGAGGCAGAGACAGGCAGTTCTCTGAGTGTGAGGCCAGCCTGAGTCTACACAGCAACTTCTAGGCCAGCCAGGACTACAGAGTGAAACTTTGTGCCCAAAAACTACCAAATAAAGAAAGACTGTGTCTTGACAGAGAGACTAGCATCCGTACTTCAGGGTGATGTGAATGGGTGACTTTGCTGTAGCAGGGAACCAGAGAGATCCGGGCTTGAGAGGCCACCGTCTGCCATGAGAACAGGTGTCTGCTGAACACTTTTCAGCACCTCTTGTGTCCTCCAAACCTACGTTTCTTTTTGCCTCCATCTATGATTGACATAACCAAGTACCTGAGTAGACCCAGCCCACCGCTGGGGCCTTGCTCCCTCACCCCTCAGCCCTAGCCTGCACCCCAGCCGGATTGCTGGTTGCTCCACATGAGCACACCTGCAGTTCTGCCACTTCCTTCTAGAATAACTTGAAAATGTGGCTACCGAGCATCCAGCTTCCAATCCTTACAGCCGGTGTGAATGTGACCCAGAGGTCACAGGAGAGCAGGCAGACACCACCTCACAAAGCCTGGCATCTGAGGGGCCAATACTTGCCATCCATTTTCAGTCTTTTTTACCCTAATCGACAGCTAGACCCTCAAACTTTCATGACTGTATTAGTTATTTTTCTTTTCACTGAGACAAAAAAAAAAAAAACTGGCAAGACGCAACTTAAGTGGGGAAGGTTTGATGGTGGCTCATAGTTTACGGGGATACAGTCCATCATGGGGAGGAGGGCAGGGTGGTAGGGGCAGCTCCTGGCTGTGGTGCAGGAGCATAAGCTTGTACACATCTCTATGGACCAGGAACTAGAGAGGACAGGAAGTCAGGCAAGATTATAAAACCTTCAGCCACCGCCCGCCCAGTGACTGACTTTCTACAGCTGGGCTCTGCCTCCTAAAGTTCCACGCACCCAGTATCACACCACCATCTAGGAACCCAGTATTCAAACACATCTGCGGGACATTCACATTCAAATCTTCCACTCTCCCTCTGAGGCCTCCCGCTGGTCCTGGATGGATACAGTACCTGGGTCCAGTTCCTCTCCCGAGTCTCCAGTATCACACCCAGGGCCTGAGCCCAGAGGACTGAAATAAATACCGTGGGATTCCACGTTGGAGCTGCAGCTCGAAGGTGCACCCAGCCTGCTACTTCTTTCCTAGGTCAGGCAGTGGAAAAGCTATCCACCAAACACATGTAATAGCCAAACATGGCATCCCTGATTTGGAAGAATAGGAAACAGACCCAAAATAATGCTGTACAAATTGCCATCATATGTCATTTCTCCTGTAAATCTCAGTCATCATTTCTGTTTGGTTTGTTTTAAGGGCTCAAGGAGTTTATAGTTTAAGCGTGAGACAGTTACGCCTTTTCCTTGGTTTTATTTCCTGGTACCATGACCAATGAGGCAAAGAATCCAAACTCATTAAGTTTCACACAGAAAGAATTGAAATGTATGTGGTACTTACAAAGAGCAGGGGCTGAGTGATGGCGCTTTCTTTCTAGGCCTTGAACATGTTGACACACTCCATATTTTTTTCACCCACAGAATATAGTGCAAGCATCGTCCCACACCACATAGCATTAATATTATTTTTATGACTGCGTACAATGTAGTGACACAGTGCTGAGCTGCCAAGAAATTTAAAGAATAAAAGAGATTTAGACACTGAAGGAACCTTGAATCATTGAGTTTCAGGAGGTAGACAAGACTGTGGGAGTGTGCCTACAGCTGTTTATATAGCTCCCGTCAAACAAAGGGAACCCAGCGTACTTACTTCTTAAAAGGCTCCAATCCTTGGATTCAGTGGCAGCAGGTGTGGTTCAGCTTAGTTCATTCAACATTTCATGGTGAACTCAGATTCCTACTAATTGAGTAAGATAGCCAGGGGCTCAGGATATGCCCACTATGACATAAGGAAAGGACCAGAGATGGTAATAAACTCTTGCTGCTCCTGACCTGTGCCCATAACAGACATCACTAATCAATCATGACACTCTCTTTCTCTTAAAAAAAAATAAAAGGAAATAAAAAGTATTTGCATGCCCATATGTTGTTTATGTCCAGGTGCTTGTGCACATGTATACATCCAGAAGTCAACTCTGCTGTCATTCCTCAGGAGCCATCCACTTTGTCCTTTGAAATGATGTCACTCACTGGACTTTCCAAGTGCGCTAGATTGACTGGCCAGCGAGCCCCAGAACTCTACCTATCTATATCTGAGGTGCTGGGATTGCAAGTGTGTGCCTCCATTCCTGGCTTTCTTCTAGGTTCCTGTGCTTGCAAAGCAAGTGCTTTGCAGGCTGGGCTATCACAGCAGCCCCAGGCACTCTGTCTTTGATCTTGTATATAACCTCTAAATCCTGTACAGTACAGGTTTGGTCCACAGTGGCTGTCACTGATCTGACTTGTCATATGAATAGACACTTCTCTACTACTTCTGAAATTTTGAACACTGAAATACAGGACCCAAAGGAAACCCTCATCTGCATATATATTCTTATCACCTAGCAGGGTCTTGAAAAGCCAAACACAAGTTTAAAGTTTATTTAACTGCAATTGTCTTTTGCCAGATCATCAATTTAGGAAATATTTACAAAGACCCTGTGTCCCCAGTCATATTCATGCTGATTGGACAGCCGCCAGCCTGTCTGGGGAGTTCTCCTTCTCAGGGTTGACACGTGATACCAGGAAGCATCAACAACTTGCTCCTGATTTGAATGAGGGTTCCCGTGATTTAGGGAAGAAACTGAGGTCTCAAAAAACCACAAGTTCAGTCTCCAGTGCAAGAGTAGACCTAAATGACCCTCGACTCTAGTGTCCCCTTGACATTTCTAGCCAGAGAGCAGGAATGCTGCCCAGACCCCATAGGGTTGTCTTAGAGATTCAGGTGCGGGTTCTAAGTGCCTGTCCAAAGAAACTGCTCTGGGGACAGGAGCAGATCCTGCCCCTCCTATCAGCGTCAGAGTCCTTCCTGGCAATGGGCTCCCAGCACAGTCAGGGTATGAGCACCCAGCTCCCATGCCAAGAAGCTGTGCTCATGCACTTGAACTCACCTGCAGGATCTAAAGCTTCAAAGTCACCCTGGTTACGGACACCTTGGAAAGTCCTAGTCCTGGACCTAGACCTGACAGGCAATCGGTCCTGTGGCTCTCTTGAAAGCTTGCCCCTGAGAACACTCAGAAAGCAGCTATGACTCTAGGCTGAGACCCAGACCTCAGGCTGGATCTGGTCACTGCTCAGGCATGGCCTTCCTGCTTCATGACTGCAATATGGCCACCTCTGCTCTGACAATGCCAGGTCCCCCCTCTGCATCTCTGGAGTTACTGGGTATCCTTGGTCCAAAGTAAGTCTGGCTTCTCCAGATCTTTCCCGATCCTTGTTCTTTTCTTTAGTTTTTCGGTAACAGCCATCCTAGTATTTGTGGGGATGCAGGTGCTAACTTCCTGGAGATAGTGAGAGAGAAAAGGCCCACAGTGAGGGCCTCGTGTGGCTCATATCACGTTACAGTGGGAACAGACTTCAGGATTAAAGGGAAAATGAGTGTTAAAACAGCAAGACTGGGAACACCAGGGCTGAGAGACAGGAAGTTTACACTGGGAGTGAGATAGCTACCAAGGCCTGATAGAGACAGACTGACAGACAGGTGGGCTCTGAGAAATAGGGCCAGTGTTGGTGGACTGGTTAACTGCCTCCCGTGAGACCTGCCCCATCCCCCAGAGCAACATCTGCTGGCCACTACTGCGCTTTCCCGTAGCCTTGCTTTTAATGCCGCTGTGACAAATAACATCTAAGAGGCCTTCATCATTTCATGAAAGAGATTCCCAACAATCTCATAGACAGAGGAGTTAGTGGCAATTAACTACGACTCACTACGGATCAACTAGGAATAAGTATGGCTTGACTAGGAATGACTATAGCTACTTTTTGGTAGCTGTGAGGACCAAGAGGGCTTTAGTATAATTAATAGCACTTGAGATGCCTGCAAGGTTAGAGATGGTAACACCAGCCAATGGCTGACAGCTCACAGACAACCAAAGTAAGAGCTAACAAAGCCAGAGTCAGAGGTTGACGGAGAGGCCTTGAACCACCCAAGACCTGGTGTACAATGTGCAAACATGACATGCTTGGACCAGGAGAGCATGCATCACACACAGGGTCTTCTAGTCGGCCATCTAATAGCATTACCTCTGTGTTGAGCCCTACCTCCCATAGCAAGTGTCAGGACCAGCTTACCTTGGCAGCCCACTCAGCCCCTCACCAGCCTCAAGAGACTTCCTTCCTTTCTATATTAAACCTTTCTGTTTGGGGAGTCCCACCTCACCTTTCCTTTATGTCTTACTTTTCTGTAATTTTCCTTACTAAAGTTTACAAGTGTCTGCATTTTTAATTTTCAGCAGTTCCAGATGCTGAACTCAAGAACTGCTGTCCCAGGTTGACCTTCGTCAGTTCTTGAGTGTCAGCACCCAAGGTCCTTGATTCAAGCACAATAGGGCTGTGAAAGATCCCATAGGCCTCAGAGTGCTGCGTGGGTGCAGTGGCCCCTTGCTGTGGTTTTATCTGCATTTCTCTCATGATTGGTAACGCTGGGCAGTCTTTGCTTTGGTCATTTGCAGAACTTCACCATAGGAAAGAGTTCTCATTCTCTTCCCTTGATTCATCTGTCAGTGGCTGAGTTTCCAGTGGTCTTTATATGTTCTGGATATTAGACCCTCATTGAATATACGATTTGTTGCATATTACTGACCCTTCTTCTTGCCTTGTTCAATAGATTCCACTTTGTTGTGTTTTAAATGGCTGATTCATAAAACCTAATGTGAGGCATTTAAATGACATTTGCAGACAAAACAATTCAGAGCTCTGTGTCTGGTCAATAATTTGTATCTCCCTGGAGAACCAGGTGCTAGGTCTGTCTGCTGGCTGGCTGCGGGCTTTCTTTTCCATCCTAGCATTAAGCACCATGACACATTCAGAGCCGCAGACTATTATGTGGATGACAGATGCCTTGGTATAGACAGGGTTAAGGAGCCCCTGTCCTCCTGTGTCCATGGACAAGTCCCTTTGTCTTCCATATGGATGAACTTGCTGAAAGAGGAAGGGTGAAGAGAGAAACACCAGGTCACCCAGCAGAGCTATCAAAGATCCCCATCTCATACCTCGGTGCCAATTAACATTTAGCTGAAACCATGGTTCTCTCCCCAGGAGCTACTGGGTCTGGCTCTCTGGGGATGTGTGGGTTATAAATGTTCAGACCTAGATGCTAGCATTTAAAGGGCCAGCAAGAGACGAGCAATCTTTATTTAGCATCTTTCTATTGTCATGAGAGGCCCTCCAAGATGCATCATCTGTCTGTCTGTCACGTCTCAGTCTATGGAAATGGTTGTCTATTTTCAAGAAAAGCCTGGAACCATGGGAGGCTGGGGCAGAGAAGAAGCCACACCCACCTTCCCAGTCACACACCTGTTACACACCATGTTAACACCACAGAAGCATCCAGAACACATTCTCTGTGTTTTCACTTTGGTAGCACAACTCAATTTGAGTCTCTTTGCTGACCACTGAATAATAATATACTTATAGACTTTTTAAAGAAAATTAGGAAAGGATTGAAATGATAAGACAAAAAATAGACGTAAGTACATTACATCACTGAGTTAATTGCTGTTAATATCTTGCTATATAAAGCCCCCTCCTCTATTTATGTATCATGATCTGTAAATATTATTTTACTTACAAACATGGGACCTCACTGTTCATAGACTTTTCAAACCTGCTTTTTGTTCTCAACAGTATAATGGAAACATTTTCCATGTCATTAAATATTCCCCTAGTAAGCATTTATTTTTAATGTGGCTGCCTCTGGCTTAAACAGCAGCAGTCTTCAGTATGGC
>CABHPQ010001509.1:9866-58247 GCA_902168405.1 Peromyscus aztecus | reverse complement strand
AGCCCTCCACTGGGAAGATGCTTCTGAGCAGAGAGAGGGCTGCAGATAAAGATGGTTCCACTTCCAACTCTGCATGCCCTGTAGTTAGATGGATGGCCTTGTCACAGTGTTTTAGATTGCTTCACCTAAAATAATACTCACCTAGAGTTGGTTTAGAAAAGGGGTGGTTATTTTCCAGATTGGAGAGTTGAGTGTCCCTGCCTCATTTCAGTATTGCAGTTGAATGCAGAGACCATGGTAAAATTCTTTAATAAAAGAAGAAAAAGAAAAAGAAGAAAAAAAAAAAAACCTCTTTGAACATAGTTCTCAGTGGCAAAACCACTTGGAGGCACATGTTCCCAGAGAAGGGGCAACAGGCTTCCACAGTGCTGACCTTCCCCTTGAGTAGTTGACGTCTCCTTCATGAGTTATTTGTGTTAGGCAGTAGGGAGACTCGGTTATTTGTGTGAATTCTTCCAAGTTAGTGAAGTAAGATTCTGCTAAAGCAGCCACATGGCCACTTGATGCTGTCAAGCTAATCAGCACCTCCGGGGACTTAGGCACACTTTTAAGGAATAATGAGAGTTGTGTGCGCTTAACCTGAGCTTAGTAGAATCTCTGGTACAGAGAATCTTATCATGTTTCCTCCTTGGACTGTTTTAGTTTGCCCTTTATGGAGTTTTTGCCTAGGTGGTCTGTTTCCTTTTCTTGACAAACTCTTTTCTTTAGACACATGGGCCTTTTCAGAGGGCCCGGCTTAGGACCCGGGGCTCCTGGCCTGTGCCGATCCGTCTGCCCCAGTGTCCGTTCGCCCTGCACTTGTCACTACAGATGGATCAGTGGGTGTTTAGGCTAATGAATGTAACGCTTTTCCTTATTTAAAGGAGTCTTCCCGCTGAAAGTAGATGATTACTATTACTGTAGTGTTACCAAGTATTAGGTTTGTGCTGAAAATCCATTGCCATTTGTTACAAATGACATTTGTTCTTTCTGTGAAAGAGAGATGCCTTCAAGTGTGTTTGCACACAAACCCTTAGCTGGCTTGTTGCAGTCTCACCCTTGCCGTCCGTCAGTGACAGGTGATATTGAAGGGACGCTGCTGGCGGACTGGCCTCTGAGTTGTCCGTCAGCTGTTGCATAGTGAAGTGGCCCCTCAGTCCTCCAGTTCACTCTGACTTGCGTGTTTGCTTTGATGTTGAGTGTTGAAGCTTGCACTGCTATAGAATTGATGGCTGCTCTGCATCAGGCTGTGGGATGCACATGTGGACCTGGAGCATGCACATTCACCCTGTGATCAGTACTGCATTTCCTGTGGTCTAACCTGTCTGCATAGTTCCAGTTGGGAAAAGAAATGTCCTATTGTGATGACCCCAAACTAAAGCTGCTAAAATAAAATAAAATCATAGAAGGGACAAGGACCAGAGCTGAGTGGCAGGGAAGCTTCTACCCCTTTGCCCATGGGACGGGTCCAGCTTTCTGTGGTGCTCCTGAAGCACGGCATCCATGAGAGAGAGAGAGAGAGAGAGAGAGAGAGAAACGGTTAAGATGACGTGAACCACCTTCTCTTTTTGCAGATTGGTCGTTGCAGGTAGCTCAACTTACACCTTCATTGTATAGCTCTGAGACACGGTGTTTCTGAGCTTGAGAGCATGCTGGGGGTTATTTAAAACTGGGTGAAGTAAGTGCTCTTTCAGGTGAAAACGTTTTGTTTTGATTTGAAGGCAGAGGAAAGATTGCTCTTTTAATAATTGTGTTCAGCTGATGACATATTTGATTATTAGACGGCATTGTCACTAAGCAGTTTAAGTTGTGTACTTGTAAACACCAGTGCAGTACCTCAGTTATGGTAAAGATGTCTTCAGATGAATGGCTCATATTTTGGTGCAGTGTTTGATGTTCACAACAAAATGTTACAATAATAAACTAACATAAACTGAGTGCATTGGGCTCTTTCCTTTACAGGGCACTTGACCATCTTATCTGTATTGGTGCCAGAGATTGATAAGTATAATTATCAGTCATATATGAATAGCATTTTTGTCTTTGCTGACATAATTGTCTAAAGGAAGGAACTTCTTCCTGTTGCTCACCTGTAAACCCTGATTCCAGAAGTAAAGGTCCATCCACAGGAACTAATGCCTCTACCTTGTAGATTCTGCCAAGAAGGGATTGATTGAGACATCATTTCTCCTGAAGTCTGGCTTTCACAGCAGCCTTTCAGAGTCTCCTAGGAGTCCTGCTCAGCCTTGAATACCCCACCTTTATTAAACCCTTTTTTGAGGTATGTGGCAGGTAATAGTCCTGATGTTTCCATCAGAGAGCAGAGTGGACATGATCTTTGATCACAACCCCACATCACATAGGTGATCCCTCAGATCACCGGGCAGTGGATACCACACCTGTTGGATCACAGATCCTTTAATGAAAATTTTGTGTTTGATGCTGCTTTTCTATGACGAGAGGCTGGGGTGAGAGAAACCCCAGGTCTTTTGGTGGTATACTTTGGCCTAGAAAGGAAGAGTCTAATTATAAAAGAAATGGGCTTTTCCTCAGAACAGATTAAAGTCCTGTGAGAGTAGAATAGGCGTCCATTCGTGAGCTCAGAGGACCCAGTTGTCCATCCCTCCTGCGCAGTGGAAACCCCTGTCCTCTACGTGTGTCCTTCCTTCCCGTCATAAGATGGCATAAGGAAAACACAGGTGGATGTTTAGGAAGCGAATAGGGACCAGAGTCACTCTTGAGAGCCCTAGGCCTAGACTTGAGGTGTCTACTTCCCTTTCCTGCTGCCAGTGTGTGGAAGCAAGAACAGTTGTCACTGAAAATGCTGGCCGCATGCTGATCTGGAAATGACTTAAAATACACCACGAACAGACTTGCATTCTTCCTTGGGGGTTCAATTTAGCAGCAGTTTTTAGTCATGCAGACAGTCCTGTTTGGTGGTGGTCTGTGTCAGGCAAAATGCCCCAGTCTATAAGTACTGCCCTTTTTCTCAGTAACCAACAGCGCCTTGATTTCAGAAGTTGTACCCTGAACACGGTGGCCCTGTGGTGGACTGCTTGGGAGGACTGCTTGACCGGCCTGGGTGACATAACAAGACCCCATCTCAGAATTTTTTATAGGTCATTGAAACCTTAAGCCTGAGTAAGTACTTAAATTCAGTTTATTCCTGACTCATGGGCACATGACTTGAGGGGTGTGGTGACTTAGGGGGGCTGCTCCAAACTCTCTTCCCCCGACAAGCCCTGGCTGTCCTGACCTGTCTCCTGCATGGGCTGGCATCCGGCTTTTTTCTTTCCCTTTTGTCCTGCAGTGAACACGGGCTCACCCCTCTAGATCCACTAGGCAGAGTGAAGTGCGCATTTGCCAGTAAAGGGGTCAAGTCACACACACAGGAGGGCCGAGTTGTGGTTGATGCTCGGGGGAACACAGTGGCCGTGCAGCTTGTGTCAGGCCGCTGCCTTCCAGCCACTGAGCACTTGGCCATTTTGGCACTGAATAAAGTCTTCAAAGAAGCGTGTGAGGGGAAAGGGCAAAAGCACGCATGTGCACCAGCTGGGTTTTCCTAAAAACACTGCTGTTTCAGATTTTTCCATGAGTCATTGCTAGGACAGGCAAGGATGCTCTGGTAGCCTCTGTAGCCAGCTTCCCAGCTGTCGAAACGGAGAACTCTAAAATGTGCAGTCCAGGTCCAGCCTTCCAACAACCCTTGAAACCCAAGGTATTTTTATAGCGCTCGCCTCTTGTGCCAGCTGGGTTAGGTGCAAGACAAGGCTGTTGACACTCGGGTTTCCCTGTCTGTACCTTCCACTAGGGACCCGGGGGAGTTGCCTTTCCCAAACCTGGTTAGCAGAAGCAACCGAGCTACCTGCCTCTGTGCCTAGAGCATCATGGGGCTGCTGGGAGAGAATTATGCTAGGCCTCCTAGACTAATCTGCCTGTCCTCTCAGATGATCTCAGCTTCCAGTCAGCCATCCGTTTTCTACTGGGCCTCTTGTTGCCTAGGAACCAGAGTTCGTAGTGCTGTCCCTGCCAGTAAGCTGTGCAGTGAGCAGTCAGTCTCATTAGCCTGTAACCAGATCAGTACCCTATCAGAGCCCTCTTCACAGCTGCAGGACCATGGTAGGCCCTGACCTGTGTTTACCAGCCAAAATCAAACCCAAATGTGTACAGCCTGGAAGCTGGCAGGTAGCCGTTTAAAGGTTGGGATTAATGTACACAAGATTACTTTTTACAGACATAAAAAGTTCTCTAGGTTGCTTTTTTCTTTTAAACCCATAAGGCATCAGGTAAAGAAAAGGAACAAAGTGATTTTGACGTCTTTATTGATGCTCCCTATCCTTGCACTTACATTGTACATGTCATTTAAGGAGCCCAACAAGCTTCATAAATACATCCCCCTTTGTAGCAGGGTCCAGGTGGACAGATGAGTCCCAGACAGTAACAGCAAGCCAAGTGTGGGACAGCCCAGATGAAACTCCGGGTCCAGGCCACATCAGCACTTCAGTGTTTAAATTCTCCTATGTGCAGTGTAGAGAGAAGCATCTGCTCCAGTGTTCTCCAGTGAAGGCCAACCACAGATTCTCCAGCTGCAGCAGACCCAGCCGGGGAGCAGCTTGAGCCCCTCCACAGGTAGCACCGCATAGGCCTAGCCCAGGAGAAGCCAGCTTCCAGCCAAAGGGGCTTGCCCAGTTAGAGTTCCAGAAAAATGGGGGCCACATTAACCATGTGTCACTCCCAGGCTGGCTATAAACTCCTAAGGGGTAGCAGTCTCTACAGTGAGGTAAGACCTTTATCCTGGGGGCAGGTGGAGTGTGTGGAACAAACTAGACCAGTGCTCCAGTTACATAAACTGAATATATTAAAGCTTTGGAGTTTTTACAACCTTCCCCTCTTGACTTCCCTAGAGGTGGGAAAGGAAAGGATACAGGAAAACACCACTAAAGGTGGAGTACATTTCGTCAAAGTCTGTGTGGGCCAACCTGCCCCCAGTCACCACAACGTTGACTCCATCTCCTGCCTTCAAGTGCACAATGAGGTGGAAGGCGCCTGGTCCTCCACAGGTGTGCACAGCCCCAGGAGGACGATGGTATTCCAGGAACTCTCTCCTGTACCCAGCTGTGTGCAGCTGGGCAACACTGGCATTGGAAACAGACAAGACCGCTTCCACGTAGGCATCTCTCTCAGGGGTGAGGGTGGCCGTAATCAAGTAGCGCCCATCGTACGGTGCTGTAAAGATCCCTAGGAAGAGCCAGGCAGACAGGTGAGCAGATAGGGTTGGTGCCACACAAGGCCACTTCAGCTTTCCTCTCACTGCCCCTAGGTTTTAGCACCCAAAGTCTCGGACAAATCAGGATGGTTAGTCACCAAACCTGTAGAAGGCTGGCTGCTTGGGAGATTGTGCCGCCTACCCCCACCTGTTTTTCAGTATGAAGATGAACTCCAGTGTGGTTATGAAATGAACACATCAGTATGAGCTGAGGGGCCTGAGTACAGACCCCTCAGCTCATACCGATGTCTTCCTCATTTCATAGCCCACTGTCTAAGCTTGTAACATCCAAAAGATAAGAGCTCCAACAACCCAGGGCTTGGAGTAATGTGATTCCTCTCACCTAAACATAGCAGCAGGTTAGAAAGCAGAAACCGGCCTTGACCCTGCTGGGATAAGCAGCCAGTTCCACCAACATTCCTGCTCTGCCATGTAAAATATAGCATGTGCTTCCTGAAGACTTGGGACCAAGCCCCGGCCCCTGACATGTTAAAAAGCACCTTCCTAGATCCTGGATGTCTCTTGGGGCATTTCTCCTCATTGTGTACACACAAAAGCTGGGCTGCTGGACCCAATTCCTGAGACAGTTTGCCCAGCTCAACAAGATGCAGACACTGAACCACCCTAGGAGGCCATGCTAACTCTCCTCCTCTAGAAGATTCAACCTCTTGAGTATAGGTGATAGCCACTTGTGGCCAGAAGCCCTGCTGGCCGCTAATGCAATGCCCACATGATCTGGGAAGCAAAGGACGTGGCTAGAGGTGGACCACTCAGCCTCCATCCCAGGAAGGGAGGGTCCTAGGCTGCTATATGCAGAGCCTAGCCTTCAAGTCTGCTTGAGGTCACCCTGCCCCCTTTCATGCTTACTATTTAAATTATATCCTGTTTTTAACTCCTAGAATCTTGAAGTGTCTGACTCTGAGAACAGATCAGGCCCCAGTGTACTGGGCCAAGCTCTTATTTGCCTGTCTGATGGGGGCAAGGCTAGCTCACCATTACATGAATTTCCTTGATAGTACCGACCTGCTCATGAGACTGGTTCTAGGAGTGAAAAAAAAAATGGTGACTGTTGGCCTGCTGTGAAGATCACCAGCCCATGTGAGTGGACAAGTGATCCCTACAACCAACGTACCCAGAAGTGAAAGAGTCCCCTCATTCTCAGTTAAAACCCCCAACTCTGGCACAAAGCCTCTAAGCATAGATTAGAAAGATTGCTAAGTTTTGCTCCAAACAGTCTGGATACCTAAATTCCTTCTCTGGGGTCTGCCAGTGACTTTGATGCAACTGATATTTCAGAACCAGTGTGACTCAGCCAGATGGTGACCAGGCAGGGCATTGTGGAGAGGGCGGCTCAAAACTACCAGGAAGATAATGAAGACCCTGTCTACACAAACAGCAGCAACTGCTAAAGGCAAGGAGACGGCGCCCCATGGTCCAAACAGGATCATCCTGGGTGGCCAGTGATGGGCGTAGGAGGGAATTGTTGCCTTTAAGTGGCAGGAAAGCTCCATGTCTGGCTGTCAGGAAGGGGTCTTTGCCGGCATGGGGGGGGGGCCTAGAGCAGGTGTGTGAGACGGTGCAAACTGGAAGAAGGGAAAGAAGGCCATGTTGTCCCAGCTTATAGCAGGTTCCACCACACTCTTCACAGGGTTCCCTGGAAACAGGCGTGAGTGCTGCAGACACTCTCCACCGTTTAGTTCTGGCTCAGTGCATGAGGCCCCTTCCGGAGAGAGCAGAGCCTTTTTTTGCCTCTCATCATAAACGCAAGATTCTGAAGGGAGTCTCTGCCTCTGAAGACTGACAGATAAAGCGTGCTTGGTGGCCAGTGTGGTGGGGCTATGTGCTCCCTCCCGCACCTGCAGCCCAGGAGTTGGGGGGAGGGGGGAGGTACCTGCATTTGGATGAAGCAAGACAGAATCCCAGTTCACTCACCAGTGTTGGGGTTGTATACATCTCCATCGTTTACCAGCACTTTATTAAAGAGGACGACACCTCCATCATTGGGAAAAGGCTTCTGGGTAAGACCGGCTGAGAAGGACACCAGAGCAGGCAGTGGCACCCCTAGGGCAGAGAGAGGCAAGAGCACATGGACCGGCCCAGCTTTGGAAAGTGTCGATGTAGACTGGGTACAAGCTGTGCCTCCTGCCGAAGGGCTAGAGGCTCCCCTTCCCAGACCAACAGCTAGTACAGAGAAACTGGGGAGTTGGACAGGTGTAAGAGACACGTGGACACTTCGTATGAAAGCCCCAAGGGGAGTGTGTATCTAGAGTAGTACACAGGAAGCTAGGTATGTGTGTAAGAAAGGATGCAGTTGTAGGTGAGACTCGTGCTGGTGCTGGGTACATCAAGAGCATCAGCTAGGGAGTTGCTTGTGATCCAATAAAGCCTGGGCCCCAGAAAGCTCATCAGGACCACACAGGGCCCAGCCCACCCAGTACTCCCTTTGGAAAACATGAACAGAAAAGGTGGAGGAGGAAAAATTCCTGCCTCTGAGCCTCTCTAGGGTTTTCAGTCCATAGAGGCCAGGACCTCAGGGCTGTTGGGTGTGGAAGGGCTAGGCTCCAGGCTCTACCCATGCCCACAGCCCAGAGGGAAGAGGCAGGAAGTGCAGGACAGAGACCACCCAGGGGAACAGTTCTGCTCAGGATGCCGAGTAGACATACCTGGGGTGGCTACAGGAGGTGACTTGGGGTAGCCTGAAAAACAAAGAGTGGGATGTCAGATCCTGAACAGGTATTTTACAGAACTCTCTCCCTTCACCAAAATGTCCAGAATGGGTCTCTATCACTAAAGAAACAGCAAGAACACAAGCTGAGAGATGGCTTCTTCACCTGCCACCTTATGCTTAAGAGTCCAAGCAGTCAGGCAAGGAGAATCCACCCACAGATTCATACACCTTCCTCCACCTGAACACCATATGGCATTAGATGTGTGCATAAGCATCCATGAGATGAAGACAGAAGATGGACTCATTTTAGGAAAAGCCACTGTGACGGCCACAACCCTGCTGGCCAAGAGCAAGTGTCTCCTCCCCACTGTCCCACCCTCCCCACTCACCAGACAGTCCTGGTCCTGAACCAGTTATTGATGTATCAGATCTGGGAGGAGTTAACCCCTGCCCTGCCAATGACTGGGTGCTCCTGAAGGCTGTGCAACCTCATCTGGTTGGAAAGGGACTATGCATTGTCACCAGCAGGTGTGCTTGTTTACATCCGTGTCCCAAGACACATGGAACAAAACCCACCAGTACTGGCCTTTGAGTGCCACTGGGAGGGTTACAGGTAGAGATGGCTTTAGTTCTGTCAGCATCATTGCTGTCACCCATGGCCGTTACACTATCTCTCCCAAACTCTAGCGCCCTTAGAAGCTACCTCGCTGGCCTTTGTCCCCTAAAGGTAGAACTCTAGACCCACAGCACACGACAACGGGCACAGGCTAGAGCAGTCTGCCCTCCTGTGCCCCCTGAAGGGTGGACTTACCTGGGGCACCTGCATAGCCTTCCGAGCTAGGAATGGGCCCCTGCCCCATCTGTCCATCCACTCCCTGGGGCAGGCCCCTTCCGGACATGACCATCCTTCCTGGAGGCCCAGCTTCTCCAGTCTCCATGATGACCCCACTAGAGCCAGGCAGGTAGGGCAGCCCTGGGCGGCCAGGCCAGGCAGGCAGAGGTGGCGGCTTCAGGGGCCTCTGGGGCAAGATTGGCCGCTGGCCTGTCTGTGGTGGTCTGGAAGAGTCCTCCGGCGGTGGGGTTAGGTGGGGTGGTTCAGTGGGGGCCTCCTCTGAAGGTCTGGTGGGTTCTAATGGGGTCTTCCCAGATGGTGGCTGGGGTAATTCTGAGGGTTCTTCTGCTAAACAGTGAGAAAGAACAATGTTAAAATGTCTCCAGGTCCCCAGTGTGAGGCCTCCATGGCATAACCCTTGATTAGCTATGAACGCCTCTGTAGCTGAGAGGCATTGTCCCCAGCAGAATGTAAAGGATGCCACAGCTTCAGGTCACTGGCCTGGTCTCTCCTGAAGGAACTAGAGTCACACTGCCTCCGATAAGCCAGGGAGAGCTGGGAAGACAGCTGGGGCCTCCTCAAGTGTAGATGACGACACTCTGCAACAGCCTGATCCCAGCTCCAGCACCCCGGATCTTATCACTGCATGCTCACGTCACAGATCACTCACGTTACCACCAGGATCCAATGCCATTGGCTACCACAGTCTGAAGCAAGTCAGCCTCAACACCAGGCCGGGGCCTCACTTCTGGCTCCCGCAGGGCTGCCCAGGCAGATGTCAGGAACCTTGGCTGTCCCTGTAGTTGGCGCTGACCTCAAAGCAGCATCACCACCACTTCCCCACACTTTCAGATCACCAGCCAGCGAGGGACTTCCCAAGAGGGGAACCTCCTGCTTAGTGTGTCTCTGTGGTGGCCACCACAATGACGCAGCCAAGAATACATTCCTGGAACTAGAATTCCAACAAGTCCTTGCTACGTGCTCACAGAGCATCTGAACACATACCACTTGCAAATGCAAAGGCCGTCCGCCTCTTCTATTAGTCTGGTGCCTGCTGTGCCCCAGCACCTAGAGCTGGACAGTTACAATGACAACATACATATTGTAGGTCAAATACATGTTCCTCTTCCACTCAAGAGCAGGTTTCCAGAGCACCCCCAAAACGTTACTCCTCGGCCTTCTCTGACCGGTTTTCATGAGAGAATAAGCTCCACAGAATGATCTGAGTAATCATTTCAGTTCTGCCAAGGAGGACGCCTGGATACCCCACTATGGATGCAGGCGGTAAGCAGGCGTGATGGTGTGACTGTCCTGGCATCATTCGGGAGCGCAGCAGGGGGGTAAGTTCTAGGCCAGCCAGTACTACCGAAACCTCTCAGGAAAAAAAAAAATTTAACACAAAAGCACTCTTTCTTTAAAAGCTACAGGGGCATGTGTTCCACGGAAACAAGGGAGGAAACCATGAAAGAGTTGAGGGTCTTGCACAGGACAAAGGTTAAAGGTCATTCTAGGACAATGGTGAGGGACATGAGAGACGGCTCAGAGGTTCAGAGCACAGGCTGCTCTTCCAGAGGTCCTGAGTTCAGTTCCCAGCAACCACATGGTGGCTCACAATCATCTGTAATGAGATCTGGTGCCCTCTTCTGGCCTGCAGGGATATGCGCAAGCAGAATAGTGTATGCATAATAAATCTTAAAAAAAAAAAAAAAAAAACCAGGCGGTGGTGGCACATGCCTTTAATCCCAGCACTCAGGAGGCAGAGCCAAGCAGATCTCTGAGTTTGAGGCCAGCCTGGTCTACAGAGCAAGATCCAGGATAGGCACCAAAACTACACAGAGAAACACTGTCTCGGAAAAAAGAAAACAAACAAACAAAAAAAAAACCCCAGGTGTATGAGGAAGCATAGTTCACAGGAGACTTGCTAATATTTTAAACGTGAGACTGAAAAGTACCTGGGTATATTTTATAATATAGAAAATTGTGTTGAGGGCTGTTGGAAGTTGAGAAGATAGCATGTTTCCTCACATATCTGAAATCCATTTTCATTTTTCCTGTATGTGATGTGCATGTATGCATGTTTTTTATATGTGCAGTGCACATGTGTAGAGGTAGAGGCCAGAGGTTAATGTCATTGATGTGAGAACCGTCCTTAGGGCTCCCCCTTAGTCATTGGAACAGGCTCTCTTAATCAAACCTAGAGCTCACTGATATGGCTAGTTTTCCTAGCCAGCTTGCTCCGGGGATGCCCCAACTCTGTCTTCTGAGGCTAGAATTACAGGCAGGCCTCCAACCCACGTGGCATTGATGGGAATCGCTGGCACCTCAGCCTTCTCCCAGCCCCTTGTGAATATGGACTTTTTTCTAAAAGGTCATGAGCCAATGATGGTGGTGCACGCCTTTAATCCCAGCACTCAAGAGGCAGAGGCAGGAGGAGCCCGGTGAGTTCGAGGCCAGCCTGGGCTACAGATCAAGCTCTGGATCGCTTAGACTCTGTCTCAAAAACAAATAGAATGGGAAAGCAGTAGAGAGATTATTTTGGAAGAAGGGTAAGAAATGAAAGAGGTGGGTTCCTTAAAGGCACAGAGCCCTAGGGAGACGGCTCTGTGGGTAGCGTGCTTGCCAAGCAAGCATGAGGCCCTGAGCACCCATGTGAAAAGCCAGTTTCACAGGCACTCACGCACGTGGGATGCATGTACATACATGTAGGTGAACACTCATACTCATAAAAATCTTGGGGCTAGAGAGATTTTTTTTTCAGCATTTAAAAGCACTGGCTACTCTTATAGAGGACCCAAGTTCAATTCCCAGCATCCACATGGCAGCTTACAACTGTGAGTAAATCCATTCCCAGGGGATCCGACACCCTCCTTGGCTCTGCGTGTGTATATGTGGGGCGCTGATATACATGCAGGCAAAACACTCAGACAAAAATAAAGTCTTTATAGGGAAGGTGGAAAGTAATAGACGTTCAGCCCTGACTTCCAGCCTGCACATGCACACCCACCTACACACATGGATGTGTGTACAAACAAACCTAAAATGTTGAAATCAATAGAGAAGGGGAGGAGGGGATGGAAGGTAGGGAAGATGAAAGATCCAAGTGTGGTGTGCACTCGTGAAAATGTCCTGAAACATTCTGAACGATCCATACACACTAATGAAAACTCCACTGTTTTCTGCTGCCCATAAACCCAAACTACATCTCCTCTGTATCCAGTTCCTGCCTCCATCACTACTGCCAAGCTCTCACCTGAGCCTCCCCGGGCCCCCAAAACCACCTCTTCAGCACCCACCCCTGAAGTCTAGTCCAAACACCACCTCCTCTGTGAAGCCCTGAAGATTTCCCCGGGGCCTGAGCAATCTTGCTTCTAAAGCAGGAAGCAATTCGGCCGCTTTTGATTTTGTCTCTCCCATCTACAGCTGGATGGGTGGGCGTGCGGTCTTCACTTTCTCTGGTCCCCAGGACAGAGGTTCTCGGAGTATGATGCTTAAAACTCACCCAGGAGCCCTAATTCTAGCCCCCAATCACCGCCATTCTAGGGTCGTACTTGAGCAGTTTAGGCACACAGGGACCACGATGGCTCTTTTTAATTCATGTCTCTCCACACCAAACTCACCATAACAAGTGGAAGACATTGAAAGCAGGAACCAAAATACTGTCTGAGCAAAGAGCCTCCAATTCATCCTGAGGAAGTCAGGGCTCTAGGGGTGAGCAGAGCTGCATGCTGGGAAACTGCCACCACCTCATAGGGAGATAACAGTGAAAAGCTGGTTCTGACCCAGCCTGGGCTCCACCCAGTGTCACATGGTGATTCCACAGATATGACCAAGTCCTAGCAAAGGCTAAGTAGCACTCTCTTCAATCTAGAAAGGGAACTCTCCTGAACGCACACATTTCTCATCCAGAAAGTGAATTCCTCACCAGAGCCAGGTTTATCACCTGAGGAGTATAAGGAACACAGCCCCCAGGGTACCAGGCCTAGCTGCCAACAGTTGGCCCCAGGAGAACCGGAGAGAAGAGGAGGGGTCACTCCCTCTAGGTGACCCCCCACCCTGTCCTTCAAAGCTCTGATTAAGTTTCATGGCTATAATCTCAGCACTTAGGAAGCTGAGGCAGAAGGATTGGTATGAGTTTGAGGCCAGTATGGGTCATATAGTGAGCTCCTGGCCAGCCAGAGTTAGTTAGAGAGAGACTATAACTGTCTAAAAAGAGGGGGGGGGGCGGGGGAGAGCGCGGATTAGAAGCCAATGTCAGCTTTACTAAGACAAGACTCTCCTCAGGAGGCTGCAGTGATATGGTGGTGTGTGTCTTCAGCTGAGCTGACACCGTCCATCCACAGGAGTCCTTGGCTTTTATCTGCTGCCTCAGTACCCCAGGATAGAGGGGCTGAGCTCCTGGCAGAGGCAGGGAGCAGCTGTGCACCTGGCCGCTGGGTAGTGTGTAGTCACAGAAAGACCGAGAAGGTGACCCTCACCGTTACTGCTAGGGTCTGCCTTGCAGGTCTGGCTGTGGGAAGCCAGCATCGCCTCCCTAGTTCTCGGCCTCAGACTCTGCAGTACCCCCTCTCGTCATCCAGGCAGAATCCAGACACCTGTCAGACAGGTGCTTGCTGACCTTAGCACACCGTGTGAATGTCAAGTGCAATGCATCAGAAGACGGTGCTGTATCTGGTGTCCCTGTGTCCAGCAGGTGTAGCCAACCATTTGCTCAAGAACTGAAAGGGAGAGATGACTCCTTCAGTAAAAGGCCCACCGTGCAAGCACAGGGACCTGAGTTCAGACCCCAGCACCCACCCATGGGAAAGAGCCAGGTGCAGGGGCACACGCAGAACCCTGGTGCTTTGAGAGGGAGGCAGAGACGGTCAGACCCCCCCAGAGCTTGTTGGCAAGTTGAGAAGCTGAGTTCCAGGCTCAGTGAGAGACTCTGTCTCAAAAAATAAGGTAGAGGGATGGAGAGATGCCTTGGTGGCTAAGAGCTCAGGATGCCCATGCAAAAGACTCACATTCCGTTTCCAGCACCTATGTTAGTCTCACAACTGCCTGAAACTCCAGCCCCAGAAACCTCATGATTCTAGCTTCTGTGGGCATCTGCACTCATGTGCGCGCGTGCCCACACACCACACACACTCCTTAAAAAAAAGGTGGAGTGACTGAGGAAGACACGGAGTTTGACCTCTGACCTCCATACACATGCGTACATGTACATACACCACATACAAAAATCACACACATAAAAGTCATGTTTTAAATTTATGGTTATGTGTTGGGCCACATTTATAGCTATTTTTGGCCAACCACATATGGCCTGTGGGTCATGGACTGGACCTGCCTGACAGGATGTACCTTCCATTCATGTACTGAAGCTGGAGAATCTACTCAATGCAATTTCAAACTTTAAAAAAAAACTCACCATCTAGATGTACTGCATATACCCTCTATGCTCAGCACTTGGAAGTTTGAGGCAGGAGGATTGCCGCGAGTTCAAAGTCAATCTGGGCTCCAGAGGAAAATGCCTGGGTAACAAGACACTGTCTTAAAAACGAAAATGACCAAGGGCCAGCAGGATGGCTCAGTGAGTAAACATGTTTGCTATTCAAGCGTGGCAACCTGAGTTCCAGCCTTGGAAACCGCATTTTAAAAGACAGATGCCACAGCATCCCAGAACTCCTACAGCAGAAGGAGAGGCAGAAACAGAATTTCCCGGAAGCTGGAGGACCAGCTAGCCTGGAGCACACAGCACGGAAGAAACAACGAGAGACCCTGCTTCAACAATGGGAGAAGAGAGAACCACTCCTGAAAGCTGCCCTCCAACCTCCGCATGTATGCTGTGGCACGTGTGTGTGCGCAAGCTCGCTCTCCTTCCTCCCCCCTCGTTTTAATAATTAAAATTTAAAAGTAAAATGTAAAACACATGCATCAAACCATGGAGCTGCAGAATGCTAAGTGATGAACGCGAGATGCTCCCCAGGCAACAGGGCCCGAGTCCTGGGGAAGCCTCTCCCATTATAGCCCAAAGCAGGATAAATGGCTGCTTTAGCTCGGAAACATGGGATCCAGAGCTGCAGAGCACAAGGGCCCGGTAACTGACCCTCCTTGCAGGAAGGTGAAGCGGTGACCGCCAGACGGGAGGTGGCATGTGCCAGACAGGAGGTGGCATGTGAAAGGCCCACTCAGATCTCACAGGCAACCATCCCACAATCTCAACTATTCTCTTGACAGCGTGGCGGGGAAACACACCCAGTAGGAGGAAGGCCTAGCTCTGACCATACCACTCGCTCGGGTTTCCGGTTTGGGTTACAATGGAAAGAGACGTTCTGAGTTACCTCACCGAGGACAGACCTTCAAGAGAAGAGTCAGAAGTGAAGACACTGGAACCCACAGAGGGCAAAATGGGTACCAGATCTAATGTCTGCTTGGTCCAAACCAGTGGAAACAGGAATCCAGTACAGCTGTGTCACGTGTTACTATCTGCGGTGACATCAACATCTGTATCACACGTTACTATCTGCGGTGACATCAACATCTGTATCACCCATGTTACTCTCTGCAGTGACATCAGAACTGAAGCCCTTTGTGTTCCAGCCCTCGATCCCATGGCGGAGGGGAGTGGGTGAGGAGAGCGGCGTTGGGGCCTCCCTGGAAGTTTGTGGAAGGTGAATTCACGGTTAACTCTAGCGTTTATATGAATACGCCGTGAAGGGAGACCCACCCGTGGCCGGCGTTGGCTGTGGCTCTGTGGTACAGTGCTTGCTGAGCACACGCAAGGCCTCGGGTTCTCTCCTCGGCCCCACAGACAGGCAAAAATAAAACTGCTAAAAGTTGGAAGACAGCGGAGCCTGTAAGCAGGCTCCCTCCCATGGCTGACTTTGTGTTCGTGGTCTGGCGTCAGAGTCGGGAGTTTATCTGCCCCACCCCCATCTGGGCACCCCTTGCCCTGTATGACTGC
This sequence comes from Peromyscus aztecus, assembly GCA_902168405.1. Lineage (NCBI taxonomy): Eukaryota > Metazoa > Chordata > Mammalia > Rodentia > Cricetidae > Peromyscus > Peromyscus aztecus. The sequence continues at coordinate 42,556 of CABHPQ010001509.1, read as the reverse complement.
ACCTCTGTCTGCTCTGCCGCGTGTGATGTGACTTTCCTTCCACTTCGAGAACCCAGCTGGAAGTGGCTTTTCGTTTTAACCACCAATTCCCAGTGCTCACCTCACCCTTGCTGAGCGGGAATCTCGTGTGATCCATGTCTTCGGAAAGTTACACAGGGCCCACCCACGTGGCCATGTGGAAGGCTCTGGTCCAGAACACCTCTGTTCAAATTCAGAATTGTGCTGTTGTTTTAGCATGATTACTGTTTAAATCGTGTGTGTGTGTGTGTGTGTGTGTGTGTGTGCGCGCGCACACACACACACGCATGTGAATCGGGGTCCCTGAGAAGGCCAGAGGTGCAGAGTCACAGAAGGCTAGGAGCTCCTCCCCAATGCAGGCTCTTGGAACTGAACTCAGTCCTCTGGAAGAGCCATGCCTGCTTTTAATTGCTGAGCCATCTCTCCAGACCCAAAATTCAAATGTTTGATGAATAAAAGCTGCTATTTACAGCAACTAGGGTGTAACGAAAACCAGATGCCCCCAGGGAAGAACGGCCTGTGATTTTTGACTGCCTGACATACATACTCATTTATTTTATGTGAGTTCACAGAATTCTGATAGCCCATCACTGTACCTTGGACTCAAGCTGCCCCCAAACTCAGTGGATTTTAAGGCCAAAGCAAAAGCCAACAGGGTAGTATTGGCAGGCACCAGCCGCAGCCAGACTTTATGGGTCGGTATTTCAACAGTCTGTGCTTTTTCACTGTTACAGCCTACCATAGGGAACTTGATAAAAATAGGATCCTTAAGTCTGCAGCGTAACAGAATTCCAAGAGGAGGGATTCCCTGGGGGCCAGACCAGGAGCCACAAAATGAGAACCCACATGTTCTCACCACAGGATGTTGAAAGGCTGTCTGTGGTTGTATCTCGGCAGGGCTGTCCCTTCTTGGAAGCATGACAAGAGAGACACACGACAACAGACTTCCCTGTCCACAGCGACATCTCCCTTCCTCAGTGCCAGCACTTCCCCCTTCTCACAAGTTCGAGGGGAAACGCTGGTTCCTGTGAGGGTTCATCCTCAGCCAGAGCCTGGGTGATCCTGCAAACCCAGTCTCTGCTGACAGTCACGTTATAGACTAGGGTTATCCTAGGTCCCTGGCAGGAAGGCGGACTCTGCCCTTCATGCTTACCTGGGAGGATTAGCACTTGGCACCAAACGTTCGTCTGCTCAAGGGGATGCAGGTGACTAGCTACAGCTGAGGAGGATGGAATGAATGACTTGAGGGGAAGAAGGCAAGGGTATTTGAAAGGTGGCTTGGAGGACCAACAGTGCCACCCATGTGGGAAAATGAGACCCAGGAACATGGGGACCCAGGACTGCACCCCAACCCGAGGGTCTTGGTGCACAGAGAACCAAGTGTTTAGAAGGAACAACCTTGCAGTCAACAAGGGTCTGAGGACGTGATTCTGTGGGTTCTGGCAGGGAGATTTCTAGGCTCTATACTCTCTGTTTGGCCCCCTAATGTGGAAAAGAAAGGAAAGAGAAACATCACCCTGCAGCTCTCTGGAAGGGACTGACTCATCCCAGGCTCCACTCTCCTCCGTGTGATGGCAGGAGGTTTGTGTGTGTGTGTGTGTGTGTGTGTGTGTGTGTGTGTGTGTGTGTGTGTGTGTGTGTGTACACTGCAGGAGGAAAAGGAGAGACAAGCTCAGCCAGGAGCAGATTCTGCCCACATTGGGTTGAGAGTGAATTAAAACAGGGGGTGGGAGGATGTTCACTGATCACCAAGTGCTATATAATCCCTAATACTCACAAAGCATCATTATCACTTATTTCTAACTTGAAGATAAAGAAAGGAGGTAAGCGTTGAGGGCGCAAACAACCTACCCAAAGTCACAAAGCTTCAGTATAGATAGGCTGGGATTTCAGGCCTGGGAGAGAACCAAGGTCTCCCAGTTGTTTCTCATAATACTCAGGTCAAGATCCCTGATCGTGGCTATATAATTGGCATGACCAGATTCCCCCCCTTTTACCACACAGCCTCTCACTTTCTGCCTTTTGCTGATACACTTGGCCAAACTTAGTTTTTCAGAAGAACAAACCCATCCCTGTCCCAGGGCATCCCAGAGTCACACTGTTCTCTCTGTCTGACCATCTTCCTGCACAGATTGCTACAGGTTTTATGTCCTCAATCTATTTATATCTCAGGAGTCATCTCCATGGTGCCGCCCTCTCTAACCGTGCAGCTAAAACAAATTTCTGCCTCCCATTATCCATCTATTATATTTCATCTTTCCTCAAGGTACTGATTGCTAACTAAGGTTGGACCTTCACTAGCATGGCTGTCCCTTGTCTTTTCCTCTAGACTCTAGAGTGTCAGATCTATGTTGGCCGAGACAGGACATGACTTAGAGATCTGCTAAATAAACTACTGAATCAGGTGTGGCGATATACACCTGTGACTTTAAGAACTCAGGATGATTACCTTGAGTTCAAAGACAGCCTGGGACACAGGTAAGAGACTGAATGAATGAATGAATGAATGAATGAAAGAAAGGAGTCAGGAGAGCTGAAGGCAAGAGTAACAAAGCACCACAATGGTTAGCCTGCAATCCCAATATTCAGGAGGCAGGGGAGTCTCAAGATTGAGCCCTGTCTACATATTATAATAATAATTATGATAATTATTATTATTATATAGTTGTTCATCTTTCAGTGGGTGTCTGAGTTGTGTGTCCGTGTATATTATCGTATGTGTGTGTGTGTGTGTGTGTGTGTGTGCGTGTGTGTTGTATATGAACACACACATATATATACATTTTGCATGCACTCTTCCAAATCCCTCCTAAGCCCCAGGCAAGAACACCTGCTTTGATGGGATACAGACAAGACCCAACTGAGAGCTGCTGGGTAATCCAGCCCACTCCACGGAGTCACACAAGAATATGATCTGTGAGCAAACAACGGGCTGGGTAGAAACATGAGTTTCATATTTTTATTTTATATTTATATTCCTGACCTGCAACCAGGTTATGGTCTAAATACAGGTCCTGAGCCCCTCCTCTGGGCAGGTACTCACTGTGGGAGAAGTGACTCATCATCAGGACTCCTTGCTCCCAGTATGACAGATGTGTTACCCTTCCAGAGCTGGTTTGCTGAGAACAGCAGAATGTGTGTGGCGGAAGTGATGCCCAGCTAACGCTAGTCCCCACCAGCAAGAGACCATAGCTTTGCTTCCCCTCTCTAAGCCAGCTGCCATGTTTGGAAGTCAGGCTACTTAAAGTAGCAGGGAATGAGGAAACCACGTGGACACACGGGGAAAGGGGCCACATGGAGGATCACCAAGACTCCAGGGCTGTGGCCCACATGAACTTGAACCTTCCCGTCAAGCACAAAATAGAGCTAAGGGGGTATGTGACTGACTCAGGCTGACATGACACAGAAGAGCTGCTGAGTCCAGCACTGTGTGAGCTCCTGACCCAGGACTAATGGAAAATCACTACCACCAAGACTGGGGTAGGAGATTACACAGCAAAAAAACAAAACAAAACAACAACAACAACAAAAAAAACACCCTTTCACACCAAAGTCTTCCCACAAATGCCTTTTCTTCCTGCCTTTTGAATTCCACCCACTTCTTAGTGATCTGTTCACATTCTTCGAGAAGTTTCTCACCTCACTACTCACCCTGCCATCTCTCTCAACTCGATTCGGTGATTTCTTAAGCTTGGAGGCTCAGCTCTGAGGCTTCTTCCTTTGCGAAGCCCTCTGGGTCTCCACACATCTAGGGAGGCTGGGGAACAGCCAGTTCCTGTGATCCCCTTGGCCCTGCCTGGTTCTCCTCCAGACTTTTATTCACAGTTGCCACCTAGTAAGGCCCCATCTGCTATGTGTGTGGGGTGCACTGAGAGCAGGATCCCTGCACAGCCCCCTGTACTTTAGCACCCCTCTTCACTGGGTGCAGACTGGGCACTTTCTCCATGGACCCGAGGATGCGTTATGAAGGAAGAAGGTACCTGTGGTCTCTGCGCCCTTCACAGAACCCCACATGCAGTCGGTGCTCAGTAAATGCTCTGTTGCCTTTTAACTGTGTGACATGTGACTTCAACCTTAGCTCCAAAGCCACTCCGGGTTCCAGGTCTCTCGGGCCTGGGGGCTCTGGAGGTCACAGAACACCACTCTTTAATTTTTGACTCCTCTCAATCACAAGTTCTCCCAAGCCCACATGACCCCAATCGGAAGGACGGGACGTGAAAACCGCACTGTCTCCAGAGTTACTAATCTCCAGCTCTGCCTCAGAATGGACCCAGATTCCCACGCTGTCGAGCACTGCCAATTAACTGGAAATATCCGGCTCGCATCTGTTATTGTAAAGCACAGTCCAGACAGCATTTGGACCACAAGGAACAATTGCCCTGTGAGCACACAGGACTCATGACCTTAACTCCGCATTCCAGAGATACAGGGGCTGAGAGAGCTGAGGTGGGGGCTGTGTCCTGCTGATAACTAAGCCTGGGGACAGTGGCCAGTTTCCAGCCCTGCTTGGCCCTGGTGACTCCTTATCTACAAAATGAGCGCCATGCCTAGAGACAAACTCCAGAGCATGTCTACTCAACTACTATGAACTCTCCCCACACCTCATGAGGTGCCAGGACCTGGCTTTGGCCCTCTCCACAGCTCCTCCTCAGTGGGGGCCTAGTCGGAAATGACCACAGGCTCTCGGGAGCCAGGAAGGCTCAGCTCTGTGTCACCTGGAAGTTAACACAGTAGAAAAGATGACAGGCTTGCAGGGAAGGCCAAGAGAAGAGAAAGGAAGGAGGGAGGAGGTTGGGAAATGGCTTCCTCAGCACACAGCTGGTGCTCCACAAGCGCTGTGGGCCCTGGAAGTCTGCATCTAACTCTGGAGACCCAAAAGGCCGAGTGCTATGTGGCGACACAATGATCTTTGTGTGCTGCGCGCTCCCGTCCCAGCCCCACCTACAAACCACGGAATGTGGCACACATTTCCCTCTGGCAAACTCTGCCATCCATGTGGGGTGGCTTTGGGCTTATAAGCTAGTAGCCCTAGAGGACTAGGACCATGCTGGTGGTACACAGAGCTGTTTTATCAACATGACCTCTGTTCTGGCTAGGTTTGTGTCAACTGACTCAAGCTAAAGTCACCTGGAAGGAGAGAATCTCAGTTAAGAAAATACCTCCACAATTTACAGCAAGTCTATAGCTAATATCCACTTAAATGGAGAGAAACTCAAAAGCAATTCCACTAAAATCAGGAATAAGACAATAACCGGTCTCTCCCTGTCTATTCAATATAGCACTTGAAGTCCTAGCTAGAGCAATAAGACAATTGCAGAAGATCCAAGAAATACAAATTGTAAAGGAAGAAATCAAGATATCTTTATTTGCACATAAGTGACCCTAAAAAGTTCACTGGGGAGCTCCTATAGCTGATCAACACTTTTAGCAAAGTAGCTGGATGAAAAATTAACTCATAAAAATCAGTAGCCCTCCATATATAAATGACAAATGGAATGAGAAAGAAATAAGGGAAACAACACCCTTTGGAATAACCTCAAATAATATAAAATATCTTGAGGTAACTCTAACCAAGCAAATAAAAGACTTGTATGATAAAAACTTCAAGTCATTGAAGAAAGAAATTGAAAAAGGTATCAGAAGATGGAAAGATCCCCCATGCTCATAGATCGGTAGGATTAATATAGTAAAAATGGCCATGCTACCAAAAAGCTGTCTACAGATTCAATGCACTCCCCATCAAAATCCCAACACAAGTCTTCACATATCTTGGAAGGACAATTTTCAGCTTCATATGAAAACAGGATATCTAAAACAATCCTGAACAATAAAAGAACTGCCATAGCTCTCACCATTCCTGATTTCAAGCTGTACTACGAAGTTCTAGCAATGGTATTGTCATAAGAACAGACACATTGATCAATGGAATCAAACCAAGACCCAGACATAAACCCACACACCTAAGGACACCTGATTTTTGATCTTAAAAAAGAAAAAAAAAAAAAGGCCAGAAACACACACTGGAAAAAAAGACATCTTGAACAAATGATGCTGGTCAAACTGGATGGCTGCATATAGAAGAATCCAAATAGATCCATACAGCTCATGCTGTCAAGGATGTGGAGCAAGGGGAACACTCCTCCATTGCTGGTAGAAGTACAAACTTGTCCAGCCACTATGGAAATCAGTATGGTGGTTCCTCAGAAAGATGTGAATCGATCTACCTCAAAATCCAACTATACCACTCCTGGGCATATACTCAAACAACACTTCCTCCTACAACAGAGACACTTGTTCAGCCATGCTTGTTGCTGTTCTATTCACAACAGCCAGAAATTAGAAACAATCTAGATGTGCCTCAATGGAAGAATGGACAAAGAAAATGTGGTACATTTATACAACGGAGTATTATTCAGCCCTTAAAAAAAAAAAAAAAAAAAAAAGACATCTTGAAATCTGCAGGCAAATGGATGGAACTAGAAAAAATCATCCTGAGTGATGTAACCCAGACCCAGAAAAATAAATATGGCATGTATTCCTTTATATCTGGATACTAGCTGTTAGATAAATGATCTAGCTACAGATCAGAAGAGGATAGGCATAGAGGAAGGGACTGGGGCGGGGCAAACGGACCTCCCGGAGAGAGGGAAAATAGAATAGATTTTATGGGTGGGAGGGGTTTGGAGGGGGAGGGGGAGAGTGACAAGAATGGAAGGATCGGGGAGGGGAGGGGAGAGAGGATTAAGGGAGGGAATGAGGGAGAGACAGCTAGAATTGCAGGGTATTTGAGGTGGGGGCAGTATGGAAACCTAATGTAGAGGAAAACAATAATACAATGACTCGGCTCTACTCAAAGGTCAGTGCCTTGCTCAGCCAGCATCAGAGAGGCTTCCTCATGCAGCAGATGGAAACAGATACAGACACCCACAGCCAGACATGCAGAGACACCCTGGAACACACACGGCTCTAAATGAGATGTCTCCATCAAATCCCTCCCCCTCAGAGCTCAGGGAACCCCAAGGAAGGGGAAGCAGAAGGAGTAGGGGAGACGGAGAGCAAGGCCCTCTAAATCAAGTAAGCGAAGCTCATGTGAGCTCACAGAGACTGAGGCAGCAAGCACAGGGCCTGCACAGGTCTGCACCAGGTCCTCTGTGTATGCATTATGGCTTTCAGCTTAGTGTTTTTATGGAACTCCTGAGCGTGTGAACGAGTAGGTCTCCGATTCCTGTGCCTGCTCTTGGGGCTCCTGTTTTTCTGTTGGCTTGGCTAACTTTGCTATGATGGTTTTGTTTTGTCTTATTATACTTCATTTGTATGTTTGGTTATCATCTCTTAGAAGCCTGTACTTTTCTAATGAGAGACAGAAAGGGAGTGGATCCAGAGGGAAGAGGAGGTGAGTGGGAACTGGGAGGAGTCGGGGGTGGTGGGGCAGGTACTGTATTCAGATTATATTGTATGAGAAAAGAATCTATGTTTAATAAAAGGGGGGATGCCTCCATAAGATTGGGTTGTAGGCAGACCTGTAAAGCATTTTCTTAATTAGCGATGGGGGAGGGCTTAGCCCATTGTGGGTGGGGCCATCCCTGGGCTGGTAGCTCTGGGTTCTATAAGAAAGCAGGCTGAGCAAGCCATGAGGAGCAAGCCAGTAAGTAGAACTCCTTTATGACCTCTGCATCAGGTTCCTGCCCTGCCTGAGTTCCTGTCCTGACTGCCTTCGATGATGAACAGTGAAGTGTAAGCCAAGGAACCCCTCTCCTCCCCAAGTTGCTTTGTCATGGTGTTTCGTCATAACAGTAGTGACCCTGACTAGGTCAACCTCTCTTCTTGCTTCCAATTAGAAAGGGCCGGCCTGTTCATGGGGCCATGGAAAAGAGAGGATCAGATGCAAGCATCTTTATCCTTCAAGGATTATGTTCGGCTTAAAGCAAAACTACCGCTCTGACATACATTCCTCAAAACGGTCAAGAGGCTATCACTCAGTCACTTAACAAACATTGGCTGGGTGTCTGTGCTCAGTAGGCACTGCTTTTAGCACTATGCTGAGCTTCCCAGGTCACAGCACTACAGGACTTTCCACAGTGATTGCCCTCAAAGCGCTCTTGGCCATGGTCCTGTCTGTATCTAGGAACATAATAGGGTGTCACCCTATCGGCCATGGCTGGACGAGATCTTAGAAAATGGGAAAGATGGAGACAAAGAGAGAGAAGTAAATGGGTTAGCATAGAGGGGATTCTCTTGGCGCAGGCAGAGGCAATACACACCGCCCTGAATCTCTGTGTGCCAAAACTGGCCCCCTCACCCCGCCCCCAGCATGTCGCACAGATCAGTTCTTTGCCATCTGTCTGTGGTGAATTAGGTTTTCCTTTCCTGCTTTCAATGTGTTACAAACTGATAGTTTTATAAAGCACACAGATCATGTGCTTGAATGTTGCCATGAAGTTATATAGTCTCAGAAATCCCTGGGGTGTATGTGTGCATGTGTGTGTGTGTGTGCATGTGAGTGTGTAAGTGTATGTATGTGTGTATACATGGGGGTTGCGTATGTGAGCATGTATATGTGTAAATGCGTGTGAGTGTGTATGTGTTTGTGTTGTGTGTGTGTGTGTGTGTGTGTGTGTGTGTTCCTGCGTGTTTCTTTTGAGACAGGGGTTCACATAATCTATGTTGGCCTTGAACTTGTGTGTGTGTTTTGGGGGGGAGGGTATGCAAGCCTGTGAATGTGTATGTATGGTTCCTTTGAGACAGGGTTTCATGTTACCTAGGTTGGCCGTGAACTTGTGATCTTCCTGCCTTCACCTCCCAAGTTCTAGCAACCATACCTCCCTTGAGGTGGTGCTGGGAATTGAACTCAGGGCCTCATGCCTGCTAGGTAAGCACTCTGCCAGCTAAGCTCCACCCCCAGCCTGGTCAGAATCCTCATGGTCAGCATGTTGCTTCTGATTCACAAACTGTCACTGATCTATGGATCATACTTGGGGAAGCACTAAAGTAGTTAATTCCAAAACCATCCAAAACGCTGGCATAGCTCTGCCACATGCTGCAAACACACACAATGGAACGGGGCTGTCAATCCACTTACTTGCCGACGGCTGAAACTTGACCAGATCTTGCAAGTCTGTAGAGATCTGGAAGACGTGGCTGTAGAATTGCTGCACGGAGTTCTTGAGGCCAGAAATGTCTCGGGAATGCGACCTGAGCGTCCCGTTCATCTGCCGGACGCAGTTCCACAGGCTGCCCACGTGCTTGCTCAGCCCCTCCTTGATCTTCTGCAGACCCCCGGAGATGGCATCCAGCCTGCTGCACGTCTGCTCCAGCTGAGACACTCTGCCCTCCACCGCGGACACCCCACTCTGAACCCCGTGAGCGCTCTCCTTACATGTGTCCAGCTCGGCCAGCACGTGGGTTTGCAGCCTCTGCCAGCGTTCCTCCAGCGGGCCGCAGCACGGAGCCCCGGGGGCCCCAGAAGGGACAGTCCCCTCTGTCCTCTCTTGTGTCCCTGTCTTAGTAAACCCGCTTGCTTCGGCACTGTCGCCCGCTCCGCTGTCACCCGCTCTGCCCTGCAAACAAGTCCCCTCGCATGCTGAGCGGTTCAGCCGAGAATGAAGCGCGCTGAAGTCCTCCCGGAGCTTTTGGATGCTGCGACCGGTTTCCTGGAACCGCCTGTGCATCGTCTCATTGAGGGACTCCAAAAGGCTCAGGCTGACATGTGTGAGGTCCTCTCCACTTGGCAAAGTACCATCTATCCCATGAGGCAGGCCCTGCAGGCAGATGTCCTCAACCACTTGGACCTTGTCCTTCAGGCGGCTCAGCTCCAGTAGGACCTGCCCATTCCCTGCCCCTGGCTGCCCCGGCAAGGCAGGGCTCCCTGGTGTCAACTCCACGTCGGAGCTGTTGGCCACCTGCAGAACGGTCCCCAGACGGTCTTCCAGGGAGTGAATTTTCTGGTTGAGAAGCTGCCTCAAGTCATCCACCTCACCACTGATGGCCCCCCGGAGGGTCTCCTCGATGTAAAAGCAATGCTCTTCTGCGTTCTTCTCCGTCACATTGATCCTCGCATCCAGCTCGTTCCATCTTGCGTCGAAGTCCACATCCGGTTCTGGAACAGAGAGGCGGTCGAACTCGTTGTCCAGCCGTCCATTCAGCATCCTGGTGGCCTCAGCAACTCTCTCGATTTTCTGGTCTAACGTCTTGATCTGTTGGCCAAAGTCGCCGTTCTTTTGACCGTCGCAGCAACTTGGTTGGGCTGACGGGTCCGGCAGCCGGGCTCGAAGGTCGGCGATGTCTTTTCTCAGGCTCGTCTCCTTCTCCCCAATCAGGTCTATCACCCCCAGGTAGCTGCTCCCATAGTCGTCACACTGCTGCTGCAGACCCACCAGCTTGTACTCGCATGTGTTCTTCAGGTCGGCCAGCTTCCGGTCCATGCCTTCCATGAGCTCCTCTCTCAGGGTATCTATCTTGCTATCCACGTAGGCTTGGTACAGCTCATTGGTTGTCATGGTGACTGTGGGACCCTGGGCAGCCTCCTGTAGCTGCTTGAGCTGCCCTTCATAGCCCTTTACCTTCCCATCTAGCTCTTCCAGCTTATCACTCTTGGTCTTCAGGGTGTCTTTGACTTCAGCCAATTCAGACTTGATGTCCTTCATACCAGATTCCTTGCTATGGAGGAGGCCAGGAAGCTGGCTCGGCTCTGCGTCTCCGGCAAAGGTGCTGTCAGGGGTTGGCTGAGGGTGCAGGTGACCGAGCCACGGGGCTGGCCCTTTGATGCCATCATCTTGAATAGGGTGTTTCAGGTTCTCCTTCAGCCCTGCCATGGAGGACTGGAGATCCAGCACCATCCTGGTGAGTCGGACAACCTTCTCCTCCAGTACCTGGACTTTCGTTTGCTGAAGTTCTGGAGGACCTTGCCTTGGATCTGCTGCTACCTGACCTGGTTCCGCTGCCTCTGTCGGGGACAAAGTTTCTTTGGGCTGTGAGACTCGGCTTGGATCAGTATCTGAAAGAAAGAACAGGACAGTTTCTACCTTAAGCTAGTTTCTACAAGGTGCCTGTAGAAAATACTGAAGCCTTCCATGACAGCCCCACTGACAGCAAGCTGTCTTGTTTGCCCTTGTTATGAAGACTGTGGATACTAAATGCAAAGATGTTTGCCTAGTATGTGTGGAGTCTTAGGTTCAATCCCCAGCACAAAAAAAAAAAAAAGGAAAAAGGAAAAATGAAAAGAGAGAGAAGCAGATAAACATTCAATTTCTAATAATCTTACTCTGAGAAAAAGAAGCCAGGAAAAACAATCCAAAGGACAAATAAAAATCATGGTAATGAGTCATGAAATGGGATTACATCATCAATAGAGAGAGCACTAAGTTAAACAAGAAAGAAAAGAAAGAAGCTACTGAATAAAGAGTAAGAAGCAAAGCAGCCACATCCTGGATGGCTGTAGGAGCTCTGATGGTAGAGGAACTCTGGACAAGCCTCTCACTGGCAAGCCTGGCATGGGCAGGGAAAAGCCAAATAACATAGACGCAATCACATACAATGCATGTGTGCCCGTATGTGCATGAAAGACCCTGGAATCCAGAATGCTGTAGGGATTTCAGATTCGTGTTTCTTATCTCTTCTCATAACTTTCACACGAGATTGCAATAGCAAGCAGCTTTTATTTATTAAAATCCACTTAGCAGGAAAACAAGACTCAAAACCAAATGTCCAAACTCCTAAGCAAGTGCTTTCCTGCAGAGAACTATAAAGAACATGTTGGGATTTTTATTCTATCTTAAGATACTAGAAGAGAACTGGCCCCTGTGCTCGAGAGATGGCCCCACCCCTCGCAACAGGAGAAGGTGAACTCAGGGCAAGGGCATAGGGGAGCTGACTCCGCCCCTGCCTGAGGCAGGTGGCCCTGGTGGCCGAGACTGAAGGTGTGTGCTTCCCAAATACTGATAGCAAAGGCATGAGATCTCAAGTGCTGGGATTAAAGCTCAGCTACCACCCAGGCCCACAGCTGGGCCTTGGGTTGGCCTACCCTAACATCTACCCCATCTAGGACCTGCTGGAGCTCGTGAAGGGATTGGTCCTGTGGATGGATACCCACAGGATCTCTATGACTCGGGAGCGGCCATGGGATATCCCAGAGGAGTTTGGGTGAGGATCCAGTGATGATGGTGTACCAGAAACCAGAGGCCTTGAACTAGACCAGGGACTCATTGCAATGAACATTTGCTAGTAAAGCTGATTGAACAAAAGGGTGTACTGTGTGACACACCAAGGTCCCCAGTGCCACCAGGACGAATGAAGAGATGTTGGAAAGGCGAGAAAGAAGAAAAGAGTTTTGTGGTGATATTTTGTTATACCCTAATAAAATTTGCCTGAAGATCAGGGAACAGAACAAGCCACTAGATTAAACATAGAGGCCAGGCAGTGGTGGCACACACCTTTAATCCTAGCGCTCAGGAGTCAGAGATCCATCTGGATCTCTGTGAGTTCAAAGCCACCCTGGACTACGTGAGATTGATCCAGTCTAGGAGAGAAACAGAGCCAGGCAGTGGTGGCACACACCTCTAATCCCAGCACTTGGGAATCACACACCTTTCTTTAATCCCAGCACTTGAGATCTCATACCCCTGTATTTGGGAAGCACACACGCCTTTAATCCCAGCACTAAAAAAGAAAGTGATATGGCTGGGCAGAGAAAGGTATGTAAGGCGTGAGGAGACAGGAGCTACAGGCTTTTCAGTTGAAGCCTTTTTGGCTGAGGACTCAGGCTTTGAGTCAGAGGATTCGTGGAGTTGTCGAGGTAAGAAGTGGCTGTGGCTTGTTCCTTTGTCTCTCTGATCTTTCATCATTTACCCCAATATCTGGCTCTGGGTTTTTATTATAAGACCATTTAGGATTCTGCAATAGAGGTTCATTTTGTTTTGTTCTTGTTTTTCTTTGCTTGCTTGTTTTGTTTTCTTTTGTGGGGGGGGGGTTGCTGCAGAGGAGAGGGGAGGATATGGGGGATCGGGAGGTGAGCGGAATTGGGGTGCATGATGTGAAACTCCCGAAGAATCAGTAAAGAAGTTAAATTAAAAATAAATAAAGATACTAGGAAAAAAAAGTAATCTATAGAATCAAAGATTGTGGTGATACTTTGTTTGTGATCTAACAAATAAAGCTTGCCTGAAGATCAGAGTGCAGAGCTAAGCCATTAGTTAGCCATAGAGGCCAGGTAGTGGCGGCACACACCTTTAATCCCAGCACTCGGGAGGCAGAGGCGGACGGATCTCTGTGAGTTCAAGGCCACCCTGAGCTACACAAGAGTGATCCAGTCTAAAAGAAAAACAGAGCCAGGCGGTGGTGGCACACACCTTTGATTTCAGCACTTGGGATCTCATGCCTTTAATTCCAGCACTAGGGAGGTGGAGACAGGAAGAGAGATGGCTGGGTGGAGAGAGGAATGTAAGGTGGGAGGAGACAGGAGCTCAGGGCTCTCTCTGACTGAGGATTCCTAGAGGTAAGAAGTCTTTCTAGTGGCTGGCTGCTCTGCTTCTCTGATCTTTCAGCTTTCACCCTGAGGTCTGCCTCCGGGTTTTTATTATTAAGACCAATTAGGATTTGTGCTACAATAGATAACTAAAATGCTGTTTTGAGCAAAGGAAACAAAACAAAGTAAAACAAGGGCAGCTGGGTATGGTGATGCACACTTTTTAATTTCAGCGCTCAGGAGGCAGAGGCAGAAAACTCTGCATTCTAAGTCAGCCTGGTCTATATAGTGAGTTCCAGATCAGCCAATAGATACATAGTGAGACCCTGTCTCAAACCCTGCTCCCAACAACAACAACATACAATCTCTAATAATGAAACATTATTTATAACTTGAGTGACCAGAACCAGGAGGTTGTCCTTACTGTGCTCTACCGCCGGTAAAGGACACTACGAAAGTGAGGAGCAAACATCTGTTTTTGAGACATGGCCTCACCGTGTGAACCACACTGGCCTCAAACTTCCAATCCTTCTGCTCTGGTCAGTGCTTCCAAGTGCTGGGTTGTGAGTGGTGGTATTGTGTTCCCCAAAATATTGTGCACCCTAATAAACTTATCTGGGGTCAGAGACAGAACAGCCACTAGATACAGAGGTCAGAAAATGGTGGCACACACGCCTTTAATCCTAGCATTCCAGAGGCAGAGATCCGTCTGGATCTCTGTGAGTTCAAGGCCACATTGGAAACAGCCAGGTATGGTGACACATGCCTTTAATCCCAGGAAGTGAGGGCAGAAAGGTATATAAGGCGTGAAAACCAGGAATTAGGCTGATTAAGCTTTTAGGTTTTTGAGTAGCACAGTTCAGCTGAGAGGCATCCAGTCTGAGGAAACAGGATCAGCTGAGGAATTGGCAAGGTGAGGTGGCTGTGGCTTGTTCTGCTTCTCTGATCTTCCAGCGTTCACCCCAATACCCGGCTCCGAGGTTGATTTTATTAATAAGACCTGTTAAGATTCCTGCTACAGTTGTGAGTGCGCTGCTCCTAATGAACAGCTAGAAAACAAACATGCTCTTCCCTTTCTTGTACCATTCCACTAATACGGCAATGAAAAGGGGGGACAAAGACCACCCTCAAAGCACATAAAAACTGGAATCAAGTGTTTTCAGACTGGGTAATAGTAATATCGAAACCCACAGGAAAACTAAGCAATGTCTTAAAAATTCTGAGGAAAAATTATGTGACTATACCCCTGCAACCCCGCAAATACACACACACACACACACACACACACACACACACACACACACTACACACATGCAAAACAAAAGTTTACCTCCCACATAATCTTTTCATGTACTGACTAGAGGGGCTGGGTAGCTCAGTGGTAGACTGCCGACCTTGCCTGCAACAAAGCCCTGGGTTTTATTTACAAAACCTCATGAACCAGGCTTTCTGGCTCACGCCTGTAAACACAGGGGAGACAGATATAGGAGGACTAGAAATTCAAGGTTATTCTTAGCTACATAGCGAGTTTGAGGCTAGCCTGGGCTACATGAGACCTCCTCTCAAAGGAAAAAAAGAAAGAACAGGAAAAGCAGCAGCTGGAGGCTGTGTTCAAGCCAGACAAAGAAATGAACCAAGGAAACAGATTCCAACTAAGAGAGGGGGGTTAAGACCCTAGGGTGACGGAAGGAGGGTGATTCATCACAGTGGGATGTGTGAGAAGATTCCTGAAGAATCTCTTCAGGCAAATGCTGCTGCGGTGCCTGGACATAACGAGGGTGTCTAAAGATCACCAGAGACAGTTTGGGTTGGCATAGGGATAAAAGCATTGAAAATCAAGCATAACACATAAATACTAACTCTAAGGAATTCATAGTGCTCTATGGGGCGCGGCTATACAATTCTAATAGTCACTGCTTTGTATACAGCAAATATTGATCATGCAAAAAGAAATGGTGAAATAGAAAACACTGCTGTGGAGTGGACAAAGGGAAGACATCATCACCTTCCATGACAAGAAGACAACAGATAAGGAGGTAAATTCCTGGACTCAGCAAGTGCCCCAATGAGCAAGAGTCCCACCCTATAGCTTTGACTATCCTGGAACTTAGCAGGTAGATGAGGCTGGCCTTCAATTCATATATATCTACCTATACCTGCCTCTTAGTGATTGAGCAAGAGACATGGCTCCAGGATAGAGCACCTGCCTACTGTGAACAAGGCCCTGGGTTCAGTCCTGAGCACAGGAAGAAAAACAAAAAGTATTGACAGTATGTTGCAGGATATTATTTTAAGATGTGTTACTTTTGTTCATGTTGCATTTTTTTTTTTGACTCTGTGAAGCTGTGTTACTGTGCCTGTCTAAAACACCTGATGGTCTAGTAAAGAACCAAATGGCCAATGGCAAGACAGGAGAAAAATAGGCAGGACTGGCAGGCAGAGAGTATAAATAGAAGGAGAAATCTGGGAAGGAGGGATGTAAGAACTAGGAGCCGGAGGAGGAGGAGGAGGAGGAGGAGGAGGAGGAGGAGGAGGAGGAGGACTCCAGGGGCCAGCCACCCAGCTACATAGCCAGTCATGGAGTAAGAGTAAGATTTACAGAAGTTAGAGAATGGGAAAAGCCCAGAGGCAAAAGATAGACTGGTTAATTTAAGGAAAGCTGGCTAAGCCAAGCTAAGGCCAGGCATTCATAATTAAGAATAAGCCTCCGTGTGTGATTTATTGGAGAACTGGGGGGCGGGCCCCCCAAAAGAGCCAAACAACCACCCCCGGGGCAAAAAGTAAAAATGTCATCACTGTCCTTCCCACTAGTCCTCATAAAAACTGACTGATTTGGGAAGCTACACATCTGTTTAAACTTTGATAACATAAAACCGGAACCTAAACAAGTTGTCGGGATTCAGCAGGCCCCTGCTTCACACCTCCCAGAGTGTCCATCTCAATGCCCTGCAATGACTGCCTGCCCAACACTTAGCTTGTATAAGTCGGGAACTGTGTCTTCCTCGTGCTATACTTTTCCCAAGGAGCTAATATCCAGCCTGCCAGATAAAGAAGGTCAAGAAATATTTGCAGGGCAGGCGTTTTTTCAGACAGGGTCCTTGAACTCACAGTCCCTGTGCCTCTACCTCCTGCATGCTGAGATTAGACATCAAATTCCACAATGGGCTTCTCACTAAAATTCACCTACCGTAGTAACGGTGTTCAAATATGGATACAGGGCTGGAGAGATGGCTTACAGATGGTGTTCAGATGTGGATACAGGGCTGGAGAGATGGCTTACAGACTAAGAACAGTCGCTGCTCTTCCAGAGAGGACCCGAGTTCAGTTCTCAGCTGCCACAAGGGACAGCTCACAAATATCTGTAACTCACAACCATGGGACCTGATGCCCTCTGTGGCCTCTTTAAACATGGGCAGCACACATAGAGACAGACACACACCACACACACACACACCACACACACCACACACACCACACACACCACACACACCACACACACCACACACACCACACACACGAACATTTAAAGACAAAAGAAAGTCTCGCTACTCGTAACCGATAACCTAGAGGGCATTGTGTGAAGACTCTAACCCAGGCACAGGAAAATAAATACATGGGACCTTACTTACTTATGTGTGGAATCTGAACGGTCAAACTCATAGACACAGGAATGGTGGGTACCGGGGGCTGGGGTTGGGGGAAGTGGGGAGCTGTTGACACCCCACTTTGGTTATTCATATGAATATATTCCGGGGATCTAAGGTACAGCATGGGTGGTGATTAGTATACTAAGTGTGCTCACCAATCCACATTGTATGCGATGTCAACTCACTGCCTTGTGTATTTTGAACACATTCAATCTTGGAAAATGTACTATTCCAAAGTAAAAAACATATTTTCCTTATGTTTTACAAATACTCCCTAGTTTATGTCTACTGTTTTGGTAAGGAAATTCATTTAGCAATCTATTTTACAAAAAAAAAAATATTTTGACACATTACTATTTCAAAACTTAAAACATCTCATGGGAAAGTAAAAATCAACAACAATTTAAATATTTAATTTCACAGGAAAAATTGGTCTGCATTTCTTTGAAATTAAAAAGAAAGTGGAATGAAGTTATACAGGGCAAAACAGTAAGGGAAAAGTTACCTGTAGAAGTTCATCCTGTCCATTTTATGCTTAAGAGCAAAGGTGAGCAATGCATGAGAATTCTGACTTCGGCTCAGCTTTGCAGATAGCTCATCCAGACAGAGAGGGACCAGTCTATTTATTTTTATTTTATTCATTTTTGGTTAATTCATTTATTGAGACAGAATCTCACTATGTAGCCCAGGCTGGCCTCAGACTCTAGTGATCCCCCTACCTCTGTCTCCCAGATGTGCACCAACGCTCCTGGCCAATTTTTTAAAACAGAATCCTAACTCCTTTAAATTCAGATCGAAGAATAAAGGAAGTGCTTGACACATGGCCCTAAGGAAGCAATTTACTGGCAAGGAAGGGTGCCACCCACCTGTTCCTGCCCTTCAAATACGTTTCTACTATGCGAGGACTGACTGTTCAGCTGTCCATCATAGACCCCGCCATTTGCATCAGCACCAGGAACATCAAAGGTGACCACACACAACAGGGCATCAACGAGACATCACCTGTGGCTTTCTTCAGGTTGTTTCTCGGTCGAGCAGGTGGGGGCCGGGGGGTCTTCAGGGGGTCTTTGGGACCTTCTTGGCAGTCTGCTCCTCTAAAGCCAGGACAGCACCTCCATTCCAGCTGTGTCACTGTCTTGTACCTAGTGACGAATCTGGGTCTTAAGGTTACCCGATACCTGAAGACAGAGAGGACAGGGTCTCACGTTAGTGACCACTATTAGGAGCGTCTCCGGCCCTCCCTTATTATGATGTGACATGTCCCACACAGGCTCTGTTTTAAATACTTTGTCCCCAGATGGTGGCACTATTTTGTGAGGGCCTAGCTGGAGGAGGCGGGTGCTTGGGAGTACAGTAACCTTGCCTACTTCTCTCCACGCCCACCCTGCTTCCTGCCCAGAGTGTACAACCATCCTCTATCACAGGTTCTCACTGCCAATACGCTCTGTTCAAGAGTGTGGATCCAAGCAGCCAAGCACCTCTGACACGGAGTCAAAATAAATCCACCCACCTCTACGTTGTTTCCGTCAAGCATTTGATTCGGTCATTTCGAGTCCTCCCTACTCTTCATGGTTTTATTTTGGTTTGATAGATGGTTAGGAGGGTTTTTTGTTTTGTTTTATTTTTGACAAGGTCTTGCTATATAGCCAAAACTGTCCCCCAACTTGCAATCCTCCTGCCTCCGCCTCCTGAGTGCTGAGATTACGGGTGTGTGTCATCAGACTTGGTTCTTCCATATCTTAGATCCAGGGTAACAACATCCCCACACATCTGTCCAATACAAAGACTTCCCAGACTTCAAAATGAGTTTTCATTCCACCAGCAGTTTCTAGTCTACAATTCACAGCTCTTCAGGGATACTTTTTAGGTGCAACTCAGGGACTTGGTGTTTTCAATAAACACCCCTGGGGCCCCTGACCCTCCCCCATAGTTTCCTCTGCACCTCCTTCCCCTGGGGGGCTTTGGCCGTGACACAACTTTTTATAAAGATGTCTTGGCCCACGCTTCCAAGGACAGAAATTCGGAAGCTGCTGTGGTTTAGATGAATGTCCCGGAAGCCCACGGGACGAGGGTTTGGTCACCAGCCTGTGGTAGAACATTTAGGAGGTGGGACCCGGTGGGAGGAGTTAGGTCATTGGGGGTGCCCTCGAGGGGGGTATTGAAACCTCAGCCCTGCCTACCTGTCTTTCACAGGCTCGGTCATGATCTGCTACCTCACCTCAGGCCCCAAAGCAACAGGGCCAGCCGAGTATTGAAACAATCTCTGAAACCTGAGTCGAAGCAAACTTTCCCTCCTTGAAAGCTGACTTCCAGGTGCTGAAGCCTTGTTTAGAGCCGTGTGCCAGGAGTGGGGGTATAGCTCAGTGGTTGGAGCCGTTGCCCAGCATGGACCGGAGATTCGATTTGGAAAATAATAATAATAATAATAATAATAATAATAATAATAATAATAATATAGTAAGTGTTCCTTGACATCACAGACCTTTTCCAGGGAGCTGTAAAATCCTCTGGACCCACTGCCGGGCCTGACACACTGACAAGCCAGCATGACAGGCACACACGAGGGCCAGCGACAAGGGGTGCAGCCAGGCCGCTGCTCACAGCCCAGACAAAAGCCCAACCACACAGAAAGCCTTCCTACACTCAAACCTACTTCCAGTTTCTGGCCTGCAGCCATGTTCTCTTGATCATCTTCGCTTTCTCATTTCCACACTAGCGCTAGCCACCGCCGGACTTCTCTGTGAGCCAATTTCTAGAGAGAAATGGGCTTTGGGCCACTTCCTCGGGGTTGCTGTGGGCTGCTGCTCACAGGGGACCCACAAGGAACACTTGTGGTGTCTCGGGATTGCGGGGCTCAGTCAGACAAGCAACCCCAGGTTAAGCACCAGCTTTGGAGCTGTGCACTCAAAGTTGTGTGTCTAGGAAAATCACAAATGACTACAGGGAACAGTCTTCCGTCTTCCCCGAGGATGAAAACCCCAACACTGAGCCCTCTGTGAAGGCTTAATTCCCAGAAAGCTCCTGCTCGGCTGCTCTGCTTCCCTGGAGCAGTGGTTCTCGACTCCAGCCTCAGAACCACCCAAGGATCGTGGACAAACAGCTGCACCTCAGAGGCGCTCCTTGGCTGGGCCTGAGGTGGGTCTTGAGTGGACCCATTTCCAAGATGCTCCTGAGAAAACCTTTCCAAGGAAAATCGAACAGGACGCCCAGGAAGCGAAAGAAAAGCAAGGGTGGTCATGAGCGGGGAAGATAACAGAGCGGGCAGACTGTCCCAGGCCCTTCAGTGTCATGGGTTGGGCCAGCGAGATGGTTCAGTGCATAGAGGCACCTGTCACCTGGGGGATCCACATGGAGGAAGAGAAGCAGCGACTCTCCCTCTGACATCCACATGTATGTACACATGCATGCCGGGCGGTGGTGGCGCACGCCTTTAGTCCCAGCACTCGGGAGGCAGAGCCAGGCGGATCTCTGTGAGTTCGAGGCCAGCCTGGGCTACAGAGTGAGATCCAGGACAGGCACCAAAGCTACACAGAGAAACCCTGTCTCGAAAAAAACAAAAAACAAACAAAAGAACACATGCATGCACACACAAACACACTCATACATACACTCAAACACACATATATGCTAACACATATACTAACACACACATCACAATACACTCACACAAACATACATTTTCACTCACACACACAGACACACTCACACGTGATATACCATTTATACCCATACCAAACACACAGCATACTCACATACATACACATACCACACAGACACATACACTACACACGGACATATATGCATAGATAGATACACACACACACACACACACACACTCATATAGACACACAGAGACACACTCATACATACTCACATACATTCTCACACATGCTCACTCACACACACAGACCCTCGTATATACATATGACATACAATTATACATACTCATATGCACACACTCACAGAGGGAGAGATAAATGTAATTTTAAACATTAAAAAAGAATCGCATTGATCCTGCTAATTATTTTTGCCCTCTTGTCACAAGCAAGAAAACATAGACTGGATGGGTGAAGTGAGTTGCCCAAGTCCGTTCTCAAGTGGTTAGAGTGGAAACTTTTGGGGCCTTCGATCCCACACACACCCTCCCAGCATGCAGTAACAGCCAGCCACTCTCTCTGGCAGTTTCTCTGGCCAAAGCAGCAATCCACCTGGAAACATTCCAGAAAGCCCTGAAGCCCGGGGAGGAAGTACCTGACCTCCCCACACAAGACGCATGCTTGAGCATCTACTTCAGTGCAGGTAGACACGTCTCGGGCTCCCGGCCACCCTCACCCCCTCATGGAATCCCTGCACACAGAGGGACAATTGCCCTGCACATCTTGCGCACTCAAGCAGAGCATCACGCTAGAAGAATGTGTAACCTCAGAGGAAAAAAAAAAAAAAAAAAAAAAAACCTCTGCTCCTCGGAGCATTAAGATGGAACGTGAAAATGTGTTTGCGTGTGGGTCTGCCAGGAGATGATAGGCTGCAGGAACCCTTTCAGATAAGGCTGCACCCAGCAGAACAGACTACCTCCCTCTGGAGAGAAGGGTGTGGTGGGCTGCATCCCACCCACCCCTCTCGAGCCTTCCCTTAACCCTGAACCAGGAGCTGGAGGCTGGAGGGCGAGCGGGGGACTTGCTCCCCCATGTGCTCATGCAAAGGAAGGGTGTAGCTGCCTCCTCCAGCTCACCATCACACAGCAAAGTCTCCCGAGTTCCCACCCTGCCCTGACTGCACGATCCACACCCACCTGGCCCCAGTCAGCCAGTTGCAGGGGTCTGGTGGTTCCCTTCAGGTCGGCTGCCCGACAACATCTCAAGTTAGAAATCCTTCTCGCCCGCAGCAGCAACTGGAAAACGTCAGGCAGCCACCTTCAGACACCGGAAAGCTCAGAGGAATTTCCCCATACATTAAGTGACAGGCCCCTGAGGTGACCTTGGGGCCTTGCTAGAGGGTCCCCAGGTCTGGGTGAGGGGCCTCCAGGGGCACAACACAGGATTAGCCAAGCCCCATAAACCTATTGGTATTTTTCCCAGCTGAAGTGGGGTTCCTGCTAACATAACACTAGTCTGAGGGGCTCCAGAGGTTGGGAGGAGCCACCACAACGACCAGGAGCCCTCATCACACAGGGAACTGCAGGGAAAAAATCCTACCACAGACTTTTACAAACTTGCAGGGGTGTGACTTAGTGACCGAGTGCTTGCTGGCATGAAGGCCCAGTTCCTTCCCACGCGCCACACAAGAATAGTCAAGGCCTTTACCTCATGCACATTTCAGAACTCCCCAAGCAGATATGAAGTGCAACTGAGTCCAGGAGCCCCACACCCGGGCTCCATTTCCTCCTTCAGGAAACACACCCATCTCCCTGGTACCTGGGGCCTCCGAGCACTGGGGAAGTGAGGCTGAGCCCACACAGTCTGGTGTCCCCACGTGACTGAGCTGTACTCACAAGGGAGGAGCTCACTAGCTGCTGATGTTAGCTAATGTCCCCAGGGTAGGGCAGCCACACCAAGGAAACAGCCAAGAGACTGTCAAAGCAGTGAGTCCAAGGCTGCTGGGCTAACTCAGGTCACAGCCTGACTCCCTTCCCAAGTCTCTCCCAGTTGGGACCATACATGTCCGTACCCTGTGTGTACGGAGGAGCGGTGTCTACCTCTGAGGCAGACATTTGTTTCAATGAAAGAGCCTACATATAGGAGCTGGAGAGATGGCTCAGCGGTTAAGAGCACTGACTGCTCTTCCAGAGGACCCGGGTTCAATTCCCAGCACCCACGTAGCAGCTCACAACTGTCTAACTCCAGTTCCCTGGGATCTGACATCTTCACGGCAATGCACATAAAGTTAAATAAATCATTAAAAAAAAAAAAAAGAACCCAAATACACACACCACCATCACCCCAGCCCCTGGCTCACACTGGGGTTCCTGCTTGGCGCTGTGTACTTGAGTGTTGGAACAGAGTGGCCTGTAGCCATCACTTCAGTGTCTTTCACTCCCCTAAAAGTCCCCTGACTATTCATCTTCCTCACCCTCTTCCCCCGAAGGGACCTTGGTCCTTACTTTCTCCTTCATTTTGCCAGAACGTCTCATAGCTGTAACCACTGGGTTCTGGGCCTCTTGGTCTGGCTTCCTTTGCTGTGAAGGCCATTTCAAGTTCCTCCTGGCTTTTTGTGGCTTGACAGATTTGCATCTAATAGGCAGGCAGTCTACCACTGAGCTACACTCCAGCCCGAAGGCTGAATAATACCCCATTGTCTAAAACATTATTCCAAAATACAGAGGTGTCCTATTGCAGGATTCCAATTAATAATTGTTAACCACTAATTGGATCAATAGTTGGTTAATCAAACAAAAGTACATTTGCCAAAGTTTGTGTGATCTAATGTGGTGATATTTTGTGTACCCCAATAAAGCTTACCTAGGGATCAGAGGACAGAGGCAGTGGTGGCACACACCTTTGATCCTGTCACTCAGAAGGCAGAGATCCATCTGGATCTCTGTGAGTTCAAGGCCACACTGGGCTACAGGAGAGAAACAGAGCCAGGCAGTGGTGACACATGCCTTTAATCCCAGGAAGTAATATGGCAGGACACAGAAAGGTATATAAGGTGTGAGGAAACAGGAACTCGATCTCTTGAGACTGAGGATTTCGTCAAGGTAAGCTAGTGGCTGGCTGTCCTGCTTCTCTGATCTTTCAGCTTTCACCCCAATATCTGGCTCTGGGTTTTTTATTATAAGACCTTCTAAGATTGGTGTTACAATCTAATATTCTATTTTCAAAAGGAAACCATTTCCTCTGGTCTAAGCAGCTAAGAATTCTTCAGTCTCCTCAGAGCTAAACTGAGCTGCACGCCTCTGGGTTCAATATGAACTACACAGCAGCCACACACCCACGGGTGACCCAGGGCTGTGCTGTCCAAGGTGCCTAGTAGCCACACCAAGCTCTTTAAATTTACATTAAATAAAATTAAACACTCCAACAGCCACATTTCAAGTATATAACAGCATAAATGTTGTCACAGAAAACCCCACCAGACAGAGCTTGCTGTGGTAGAAACACACAAGATTGTGCATGAAGCTGCAGGGGTTCATCTGTGAGACCTTGATTTTCGACCGCTATCAAACCATCCTTTCTGAGCCCAGCAGACTGTGAGCAGATAACTTGTACAACACACCATGTAGAATGCAAAGAGAAAGCTTGCCCAAGAGGACCACTGGCTGCTGTTAAGGGACCAGCCACACAGTGGACCAACACTGCATTTGACATTCACCTATATTCTATTTACTAAAACATGGCACAGATCCAGAGCCCAGGACCCCCATGGGGATACACTTCAGCCTGGGACTTTTCCAGAGAACACACTTTCTAGTAAGTTCTTCCCCTTCCATTCACCAGCCTTCCAAAACCTAGAGCCAACTTTTCTGGCTTCATTTGTTATGTCCAGTCCCAGGAACCACACACATCTCAGAGCATCCTAGGAAATAAATGTTTATGCCAGCAAGTCACTTTTCCCCCCTTTACCCTCAACTCAACCTCATTATATAGCTGAGCATGACCTTGAACTGTGAATCCTTCAACCTCCATCTTCTGAGTGTTGGGATCACAAACATACACCACCATGCCTAATTGTGTATGGTGCTGGTGAATTAGACTCAGGCCTTTGTGCATGCTAAGCAAACACTACTAATGGAGCCATGTCCCAGCCAACAATTCATTCTTTTGTTTGTTTGTTTGTTTCTTGAGACAGGGTTTCTCTGTGTAGCCCTGGTTGTCCTGAAACTCACTCTGTAGACCAGGTTAGCCTCACACTCACAGATCCTCTTTCCTTTTTTCCTCCCGAGTGCTGGGATTAAAGATGTGCACCACCACCACCACCCGGCTAGCAATTTACATGTTTCAAAATAAAATTGCACTAACATACATACGACATAAATATATAAGTAAATGCTAAATTTTATGTATTTATTAGCCCCGGGGATTCAAACCCAGAGCATCACATATCCCAGCAAATGCTCCACCTCCGAGCTCACCCATCTTATGGTAACCACCTTTACATGATTGGCTCTGTGGCACCCGGCACATGGATGGTGTCCACCTCCAAGCCCTTATCTTCCCGAACGGAAACCCTGTAACCACTGAACACGAACTCCCTGCCCCTCCCTGTTCTGTAGCCGTGGCAATCACTTCCTCTGTGAGTTCAACGGCCCTAGGTGCCCCACTCGAGCTTGTCTTTTTGTCTGACTTTTTTCACCCCCACGTGGTTCTTGCATGTTGCAGGGCGTGCCCACATTTCCTTCCCTTTTTATAAGTTCACTTTTACAAAATCGGTCTCATTAAGAAACTGACAAGACAGTAGACTTTTCTAGGAACCATTGACATGTTTTTCTTATTTTTTTTTTTTTTGGTGGGGGGTTTTGGCCAGTGAATGAATAATAAATAAATGAGCTTTTTCTGGTTGACCCTCTGCCAAAAGCAAACGCAGTCGGGCAGCGAAGGCTATAAAAGTTGGAAGTGATTTCAAAACTGAGGATTTGGAATTTCAAAACACTTCCCACTTGAATCTCGTGTCCGACTGAAAATCAGAATGGCCATTTTAAACCATGGCTATCTCCAAAGATGGTCTATGAACATTAGGAGGTGGATCTGATCTCTGGGCCCCTCCCATGGCTCCACTCCAAAGTCAAGATCCTCTTTACAGCTTAAAGCTCAAACTCAAACTCAAAATCTTCATCCTTTTCTGCTACATTACACATTTTTAATTGGATCGCTGCATGGAGAACTTCACAGGGGAGCAAAGACATGTGAAATGCATCACTTGGCTTTTTAGGAAAATTCTCCTAAATTTTAAAAAGCCAGAATGCTTAGGCCATGATATTTTTTTGAAACATAAAATGTATATGATGAATCTAAATGTCAGGTTAATGAGCCTTGATTAAAATCAGATTACAAGAAAGTTTTGTGTGTTTTAAGTAACAGATCCTAGATCAAAGCAATGTGTTCAGAATGAAAATGTCCTTCTAGAAGGGCCGTCTGGTTCCTAGTACAAGGATACAGTTGTTGGAGAAACCATGATTATAAGCTGATGGCTTTTCTATTTCCTCCTGAATTAATTTCCTTATGTACTTAGGGGCAAGTTAGGTTTCAAAACCCACAATCCTTTTCACCGCGCAGCATTTTGCCCTGACCATACAGAGTAATGAGTAGGTTTCTCCCACAATTTCTAATTATCCTGGGGAAAAAAAAGAACAATCTTCATTCCTAAAGAAAGGACTAAAGAAAACCACCGGGGTTCAGTGGGGAGCCTGCCCCGAAACAGCTGCAGCAGAAAATGGAGCTGTTATCATTAGATTTCCTCAAAGATGGGGACCTGCCTTCTGAGCAAACTCAGAAGTGCTGAAGATGAGGTCATCTGGTGCTGGCCGCATCCAGCCAGTTAACTATAGCTTAAGGCTGTGTTCCAACGGGCCACATTCTTAGCTTTGGGAAATTCATCCCCAAATCAAGTCACTGGGTGTTGGGAAAGGGAAGGGAGTCTGAGCCTGAGCCAGCTCTCTATGGGAGGCCCATCTCTGTTGTGAGATGCTCCCCCCCCCCCAATCTACACTGCTCCACTTCTCATACCTCTACCCTGCTTCCTCATTCCTCGCAGAAGACTCACAGGGAATCTAGCTCCCAGTCACTCCCTAATGAACTCATCCTTATGTTCTCACAGTGTGAACCATGAGAACATCTGTTGGCCAGGGCTGGGAAGCAGACATTCATCATAGACGTAGCTTCTCATGGTCTGTGAGCCCAGCCTTTCTACTCAGAGCCACTGAAGTATTGATTTTTAGGTGTGTGTTTTTGTTGTTTTTGTTTGTGGTGGTGGTGATGGTGGTGGTATGTGTGTGTGCATGTTAACTCATAGAGCTTACAATGTATGTATGGAAGTCAACTTGTACAAGTCAGTTCTCTCTTTCCACCATGTAGGGCCTGGGCACCAAATTCTCAATGCCAGCCTTGGTGGCAAGTACCTTTACCCACTAAGTCATCTTGCTGGCTTAAGAATTCTATTTTGATGACTCACCTTCTTTAATTGCTTGGATTCTCCTACAAAAAAAAAAAATCACCATAATTCCAAAATTCTGTTTCACTCCACTCAAATGTTCATGACTTTGCAAACTCTGTCTCTCCCCTTTCAAAGTTCAATGCTGTCCCGCACAATGCACCCCCATCCATGTTTTCAGAACTACATTGGGATGGTGGATACTACACAAGATTTGACTGTGCCATCCCAGCACTAATCAGTTCCCGGTCTTTCAGTGAAGTCTCTGAACTGTGGCGAGTCTTTAGCCCACACCTGTAACCTGGTTGTTAGGATTCTGCCACTCCTCCAGCTGCATGACTGCACATGCTCAGTTTAGTAGCCAAGCAAGGGGCCTTACGTCTTACGTCATCCGTGTGCAGCATGGTCCATAAGTCCACATGTGCATGTGCAGGGAAAACCTTAAAAAGCCGGTCACAGACTCCTCCCCTCTCTTCTGCTCTCTCCTCCTCCCCCTCTTTCTCTCTCCCTGCACATGTCTTTCACAGGCCTGGTCACTCACTTCTGTCTGCCCGCCCCTCCTCTTTTTTTTTTTTTTTTTTTTTGGTTTTTCGAGACAGGGTTTCTCTGTGTAGCTTTGCGCCTTTCCTGGAACTCACTTGGTAGCCCAGGCTGGCCTCGAACTCACAGAGATCCGCCTGCCTCTGCCTCCCGAGTGCTGGGATTATAGGCTGCGCCACCACCGCCCGGCCCTGCCCCTCCTCTTAATAAAGCTCTGATACTGGGTTTTGTTGTGCCTCGTGACCTTTCTTGAACAGTAACAAGCGCCGCATTTAAAACCAACACTGCTGACAATCACTCAGAAGCGTAGACAATCTAGAGACTGCAGAAGTTTCTCTGTAGATACAAGAAGAGGGTCCTCTGTTGGGCCCATTCATTCCCACTTTGAAGTCATCATCATCATCTAAAGACTGAAAATACAAGAACACTTGTATTTGTTTTCTAGGTTAGGACCACACTGGGAAACAGGATGAAAACATTAGAACTAAAAAGTTCGGCATTTCTCACACCTTGGCCATCCATGAATAATACAATGAGGTGAAGCCGTTCTCACTCACCTGCACTCTGCTGAGGAAGCAGGCTTTTTTCTTTGGAAGCATGCTGCCACAGCCCTGGCCTCCAAACCAGGTTCTAAGTATATAACAAGTATCCGGGTGGGGGTGTGGGGGTGGAGGGCACTGCTTAGCAGGATAAAAGGAATTTGGGGGCTGGAGAGACAGCTTACTCAGTAAAGTACTTGACATGCAAACACAAACGTTAAACTTAGATCTCCAGCACATGTACAGGAAGCCTGGCGTGGTAGCACACATCTTTAATTACAGTGTGAGGAGACCAGAGACATGGGGATTTCTGGGGCTTGCTGGCCAGTCTAGCCAATCAGGTTCAATGAAAGGCCATATGTTAAAAAAAAAAAAAAGAGGCAGAAAGCAACTGAAGAATAATTCTCAACATCTACTATTGGTCACCACATGTACACACATGGGCACATAGATCTACACACACACATACACATAAAAAAAGTAACTTTATAGGCTCTTAGCAGGGAGGGAGATGGGGTAGGCCCCATAGAAAAATAGGAAGTAAACACTTCCCCCAAGAGTTACTGTAGGGTAGTATTGGAGTCCAAGGACATCTAGAATATGCTGTACATCATTGTGTTACAATCTTCAAAATCCTCACTCCTGTGTGGACTAACGGAACTACATTTTTATCAGACTTTGAAGGCATGGGAACCTATTTCTAGGCCAACCCAGTGTGGTTCTGAGAACTACCATAGAATCCCAGGAGGCTCAACAAGCCATGGATAGTTGTTCAAATTAACAGTCTCTGTGGAGTATTCCTTTACACTGTGTGAATATAAGTCACTGTGATTGGTTTAATAAAGAAGCTGACTGGCCAATAGCTGGACAGGATAAGGTTAGGTGGGAAAGCCAAACTAACAGGATGCTGGAAAGAAGGGTGGAGTCTCAGCAGTCACCAGCCAGACACAGAGGAAGCAGGACATGTACAAAATGAGGTAACAAGCCATGAGCCATGTGGTAGAGCATAGATAAAAATATGGGTTCATCGAAAATGTAAGAGTTAGCTAGTAACAATCCTGAGCTTTCAGCCAAGCATTTATAATCACCATTGAGTCTCTCTGTTGGTTATTTGGGAACTGGCAGGCAGGAAAGAAAAGTCTGCCTACAAGTCTCTATATCTGAGAACTGAAAGCCAAACTCAGTTCATTCAGTCTTAACAAGAGAAGGAAAATGCACATTCTGCCTCCATACCAGAAGGTACCAGGGTACCCAGGCCTACTCAATGTCTTTCCTTGAGCCATCAGAATCCAATATGCAAAAGTTTTACCTATCTGGAAGCCATATGCACAAGAAACACACAAAATCTGCCACCTAAAACATCAGACGTTCTACCTGTTCCATCATTGCCAAAGGTCAGATTCATCAGAGCAATCAGGGCCTTTCTCTACTCAGTTGCCACAAACATAAACTGAGACCCAAATTTACCCCTCTTCTGTCTCCCAGATATGAAAGAATTAAGTAACAGCCTGGAGAACTTCATACAAATGAAATTTCTATACAGTGGATTTGGTGTGTAAATAAACACGTTTGCTATAAAATTAAAAATACAAGTTCCTTCCATAATAATGGCTTCAGTTGGCCACATGATGGGGTGAAACCCCAACTATCAAGGGATGAGCAGGGAGGGCACAAGTGTCTTGCAGCTAAAAGCCAATGTCGGAAGCCCAGTGTGCAATGCACAACTATGATCCTGGTACATGGGGAGACAGACAGGAGGGATTGAGAGTTCTAAGTCAGCCTGGACTTCGTAGTGAGACTCTGCCAACACACACACACAATTTTAAATGCAATCATTCTGTGACCACTACATAATCCAGAAGCTCCTTCTCCTCCCTTGCAACATACAGCCCTTTGTCTCAAGATCCTTAATAAAAGAAGAGCTGATCAGCGTGTCAAGAAACATTCAGAATTGCTTGACCCCAGCCCTGGGCTCCCCGTCACATTCTCATTCATTCATTTGCTAAGGAGAATATGGAGTGGAACTCACTATGTGGCATTGGCTGGGCTGGAACTCACGATGCAGATAAAGATGGCCTCAATGTGTGCCGACCCTGTGCGTCCCATGTCCCACCATGCCCAGCACAGCCTCACTTGGGCAATTCTCCCATTACCTGTGAGTCCTGGTACAGACTGAGGCCAGTCTCCCGAGTCCATCCCACTTCATCTCCCACCCCTACCCAGACTCCCCAAGGCAAATTCACTTTATGCATGCTGCCTGATGAACATCTGGAAGCAGAGCTCTGACAACCTCCCTTGAACAACGAAGCCCAAACTCACAACCCTGCTGGTATGGACTTAAATTTCACCCCACCCTCAAAGATCTTCGAGTCCTAGCTCCCAGTACCTCAGAAGGTGACCTTACTTGGTAGAGGACCCCATAGCAACTCAAGATCATCAAAATTAAGGTGAGGTCACTTGGACAATGGCTCCCATTCATTAAAGGGGGATTAAAACACAGGGATATGTACTTAGATGATGTTGTGAGGAGCCACTGGGAGAAGATGGCAGCCTTCAGAAGACCAAGCAGGGAGGGTCTAGGATAGATCCGTCCCTCACTCCTCCCCACCTCTGGAGGAAGCAGCCTTGATGTATTACTCCATCGTGTAGGTTCTTGGCTCGTGTCTTTTCTATGGTGACACTACCCTTCTCTCACACCTGCACACTTTCTGCTAGAACCTTCCTTCAAATACCTGCCAAGATGTCAGGGTTTCCAAACTAGCTCTCCGATTCCTCCTGGCTGGGGATGGTTTCTGCCATTTCTGAATATTTCAAACATCTCTTTACAATCTTTCCTTCATTTCATAATCACTGTTCTTGCCTCCCTTCATCTACTGGACATGCATTTCTGAAGGGCAGGAGAAGGGTCCTTGGTTGATCCCCATGGCACCTAGTCTGGGGCTCAGATGTAGGCCTGACACAAAAATATTTGTTTAGTAGAATAGAGTAGCCAAAGCAATTGAATTACAAGTCTTCTCCCAGCTCCACTGAGCTTCCTGCGAATTCACAATGGCTTATGTCACTTAATTTACTCATCTCTAATCTCACATATTTTTTTTTTTTGAGACAGGGTTTCTCTGTGCAGCTTTGACTGTCCTGGAACTTGCTCTATAGACCAGACTGTTCTTGAACTCACAGAGATCCACATGCCTCTGCCTCCGGAGTACTGGGATTAAAGGCATATGTACACCACTACCACCACCTGACTAATTTCACATTTCTAATACTATGAATGTGATGTGTGTTTTTAAACTCCATTTTATCTCATGTTCTGCATATGTTGTGTGTTTAGCATCTCAGCTGTTTTTCAGAAAATCAGAAGTAAACTTATGATCAATGTAAACAATCTACTGCTCTGTAGCTCATGGTAAATCTTCAGCTAGAGTGTAATTATGTACAAAAGACAGTGTCTTTACAACGGAAAGACACCTAGCAATGACAGGTTATCAACAACAGATACAGAGTACAACACAGAACTCAAAGGAATTATGCTCAATTTAAAAAGCCAGAAAAAAAAAATCAAGACCGTAGTCCATGTGATAGTATTTATAGAAAACTCTGAGACATCCCAAATTGAGCTATAATAATTAAAAGAAAGCAAATATTGGCAGCTTCTGTTGAAGATTTATTGGTGAGGGTGGGTGGAGGGATTAACAAAAGGCTTGAGAAGATTTGGCGAGCCATGGACACCAGCCTGAAGGTGAACTCACCCACCATGGGGCGGCCCCTCCTACATCAATCACTAAGAAAACGACATACAAGCTTGTGTACAGCCTGATCTTATGGAGGCATTTTCTCAATTGAGTCTCGCTCTCCAATGGCTCTAACTTGTACTAAGTTGACATAAAGCTAGCTGGGACAATTGACCTCTCGTCAACTTGACACACACAGATCACGGTTGAGTCACAACTTTCCCTTTCTTGTTCATCCCAAGGTCATACATTAATATCAATATCACAATGAAAAAACATTTTACACACTTGAAAGGGGCTACAGTCTTCCTAAACTCAAACACTTTAAAAATTCAGTTTCTTGAAGTGACGTACAAGGGAGCCTGTACGGGTCTGACCTCGGTCCTTTGCATGTATGTTATGGTTGTGTAGCTTGGTGTTCTTGTAGGACTCCAATAGTGGGAGTTAGTGACTCTTTTGCCTGTGCTTGGGACCCTTTTCCTCCTACTGCTCTTTTCTGAAGAGAACCAGAGGAGTGGGTCTGGGGGAGAGGGGAAGTGTGGAGGAGGGGCTGGGAGGAGTGGAGGGAGGGGAAAGTGAGGTTGGGATAGAATACATGAGAGAAGAATAAAAAAATTTAGTCTCCAGCCTGGGCTACCAAGTGAGCTCCAGGAAAGGCGCAAAGCTACAC
>CABHPQ010001508.1:20536-81931 GCA_902168405.1 Peromyscus aztecus | reverse complement strand
TGTCTCTGTAAGGTTACGTCTAATTCCTGATAGAAGAGTTTCTGAGAGAAGTTTCTTGAGCTCATTGTTCTACTAGTCTGATTGCCAAAGAGTCTCTCTTTCTGCTGGGCTGGTTACAGCATTGGGCTGTTTTCCATGGGTGCTGACTCTAACCCAGTCATATGCTTGCAAAGCAACACTTTCCTAACTGAGCCTTTTCCTTAGACCCCACATTCCACATTTCCTTTCATCATTTGAGGGATGCCGAGGTTATTTGTATAACTTGACCTCCGTGAACAGAGCTGCCGTAAACACTGGTGTGCAAGGATCACTGTGATGTGTTCACTTGGAGTCCTTTTGGGGGACACCAAGGAGTGGCTGAGCTGGGTCCTATATGTAGGGCGATGTTTAGATTTTTTGAGGAACCTCCAACCTCACTGCTTTCTAACTTCCCAGGAAGCCTCCCTGAACCACTTAAAATTCTCAGTTTTTACCTCTGTCAGGCAAAAATATTGAAATAGGGTTGTTAATGAGCATTCATGGAGCAAATGTTCATTTGTTTGTCTATATTGTGTTATGTGCATATGTCTGTGCACACAGATGTGTGTGTGTGTGTGTGTGTGTGTGTGTGTCCATCAACCTATATACTGGCAGAGGCCAGAGGTTGGTACCTTGGTATGATCCTCTATACTTTTCTACATCATTATTGAGACGGTGCCACTGATTTGCAGTTCACCATTTCAGCTAGACTGACTCTGGGGAACGAACTCCTGTAATCTACCAGTCTCTATTCCTGGTATTGGGGTTACAGGTACCCAGGGAGATGCCAGGCTTTATGTGGGTGATGGGATTCAAACTCAGTTTCTCAGGCATAGACATCAAGCACTTGACCCTCTGAGCCTCCTCTCCAGCCCTAAAGGAGAAAAATATTTATGAATTGATGTGTTAAATGAGTACAACTTTGGCTACTTTTAATTACCACTGTTATTCCCATTTTACCTATATGCTTGTAGATCGGATGGATAGACAGACAGAAGGACAGTCCCTGGAGCTGCAGCAAGATGTCACAATGAATTAGAAAAGTATTGTCCCAACTTTAGGACCTGCCAAGTCTCCGAACTGGAATCGGCAGTTGGGGATTTCCAGGGTTTTAAAGCCCCGCCTCTCCTCTCGGGTCTGTTCTGATCTTTGCTATGATTGTCGAGGTTGTTCTGAGAAGTGACACCTGACTCTCCCGGACTCTTTTCTGGAGCAAAAGCTCAACTTTTGCCGGTAGACTATCGCCAACAGCAATATTATTTCTAGGACGGTCCTTATCTCCATGGCTGCTTTCTAAAATAAACAGAGAAGAGAAAATAAAAGAATGCTCTTTCCACACCGTGCTGTGGAGACAGACAGAAATGGGACTCGTCTCTGCGGTCCCAAGAGCTTTTTGCACGCCCCATTACCTGAAGCAGCGGCTGGCTGGGTTCCTTTTCTGTTGCCTGACCTTTAGACTGGAGCCTTTAAAATACAAACCCAGCACCTTGCAAGGCCAGGCTGCTTAGGAACAAGCTCATGGACATGCAGTGTCTGCCTGCTTATGCATGTGAAAAAGGGGAGATTAAGAGTCCTCTTTGACATCAGCAGGTTGGGAGCACAGTTGGTTATGGCCCCTCTATAGATTAGGACCTCCCTATGGACGGGTGACCTCAAATGACTTTAGGAGTGCCAGGCACCTCCTTCTCTAGCAACCATGTATGGCAGTGTTTCTGTGGCTGAGAGATTCTCTGCCCTGGGTTGAGTTCTGGGCTCCTTGTTGAGTAATTAAGAGAAGGAAAGCGGGGGTCTAAGACTCATTTGCACACTTCTGTATCATTTGTGTCTTATACTTTATTTTTATTTATTTTGTTTGTTTAGAGTTTCAGATCACCCAGGCTGGGCTTGCTGTAGAGCCAAAGCTGGCCTTAACTTTCTGTTCTTCCTGCTTCCATTTCCCCAGTTCTGGAATTTCCAGGTGTATATTACCACAGCTGGTTTGATGCAATGCTGGGGGACCGAACCCAGGACCTTGTGTTTGCCAGGCATGCATTAGACCAATTAAGCCACAATGCTGGCCTGTTACCTCATGTTTGATTCCACTTGAATCCAGACACTGGTGTGGCATGTCTACTTTAAGAACAAAGAACTCTTTGCCCAGCCCTGCCCTCCTCTCTTCTAGAAAGGAAGCAAGACTATAAACCTGACATGAATTCTTATGCTAAAAAACCATGATGTCCAGGTAAGAACAGTACCACAGTGTCTGGGTGGGTACTCACAGATGGAGCCATCCATTCAGATATGTTTTAGTTTATTATTTTATACTTTGTTTTTCTGTAGTAACTTTTTAGAGGAAGAATCTTGCTATACCTTTAGTTTGTCAGCCTCCTGTTCAACCTTCCATGTACCTGGATAACAGGTCTTTGCAACCACACCTGGTCTGGCTACATTTTAAATAGTGTGTTTACCTTCATTCATGTCTTTCCATTGATGATAAACATCGGGAAGAGAAACATTTCATTAGGATAAATGAATATAGGATGTGCTGTGGCTGCCTGAGGAAAGAGATCATCATGGGACATCATAGCATACCGTGGCTGAGGAGAGATGTTAGGTTTCACAGGAAAGATAACACTTGACCTGTGTTTTATAGGAAGAGAAAGAATTGGGTGCCTAGAACTGATGGCCACCACAAATGTGTGTGTCATACACACAACAGTCGAGGACTGCTTTTTACTTCTATCTGGTTTATTTCCAGAATGAGGGGATCTTGGAAACCTCATTTCATTTCCAGAAATAAGGAAATGTGAACCTACAGTACTTGCCTTCTAAGGAACTGACTGTGGAATCAGTCTGACGTTACACTGATTTTGGGGGGGGGGGTGGAGTTACAATTCACATCAGTGTTCCCTGCTATGAGAGGTACAAGCAACAGAAATCTACTCTCCTCCCCCTAGCATCTGGTTTGACAAAGCTGTTTGTTCTTGGTGTAAGCCATTTCATCAAGATCTGTCCCAATAGATAAAGATGATTTTGGCTCTGGAAAGGATATCTTCTTGCCAACATCTGTGACTCAATGATGCTTTTGTTCCCATATTCTGGACCCTTGCTCTGTAGATGGAAGTCTCTCCTGTGTTCCCTTCTCTCCTGCTCTTTAGGATCCAGGGACAATGTCTGTCTTTGAGATCTCTGTCCAGCTAGCAAGCCCATTGGAGGTCTTCCCATAGCTTTGGCTCTATCTAGAAGATGCTTTCCTCACCTTTTTGCTTGGAAGATTCCTTCCCACCCTTCAAATCCATGAAGACTGATGGGACAAAGCCTGGTTCTCTCATAGAGCTTACACTACACTATACCGTCAGCAGAATCAGAAGTTAAGTTTTTGAAATGTTGAAGTGTTTGCTACTGTCTACCTTCTCTACTGGATTACAAACTCCATGAATTAAAGGATTTTATTAGCTTTATTCACGGTAGGTACATAATAAACTCGGTTGCATATTGAATGAATCAATGTATCTGGAAATCTTATGATATGGCTTGTGTCGGGCTATCGATTTCTAAGACATTTTAAACACAGCATAGAAACTGACATTATTGGCAATTCAAGGTTAGAGAGAGTGTGATAATGTTTTCAGAGGTCTCTGCTCTCAACAAGTCCACAAAGTTATCACTCACAGTCTGTGGGATGGAGATGGGGGGTCTTCCTTCTAAGCCTCAGAACTAGGCAAGGCCCAGAATGAGGTGCCATGATAGACACACGTTCGTTCTGATGCCCACCATATTTTACTTTTTCTTTTTAAAAATTTCCTTCTATTTTCACTTGGTCCATCTTTTCCCTATATCTTCTTCCATTCCCGCTCTTGGTCCCCAGCGACCCCATGATCACAGTTTCCTTATGATGTCACAGTCTGAAAAGAAAGTAGTTTTTGCTTTGGAGGAAGTTATGACTCTTTTGTTAAAACTCATAATTCAGGGTGGCCCTCCCCAGGGAAGGGCACTCAAATTGGTTGTCCAGTACCAAATGGTCAACCCTGAAAAACATGCATACAAGTAACAGTATATGGCCTAAAGGGGTTATATTTAGGAATGAATATACATATGCATAAAAAAACAACTTCACCATTTGGTTCAAAGATAGGTCACAGATCCTGCTCCTGGAGAATTCCAGAAGGACTGAGCACGTAGCGTGAGAGGGCTAGTTCAACTATGGTCCTCTTGGGGATCATTTCCCACTTTCTGAATCAAGATTCTCATCAGTAGGTATGGTCGATTCAGCCCTGCCTTCCCTCCCTCAAGCCATCATAACCATTCACAGAAGCTGGTCCAGGCCCTCACCACGTCTGTCTTGAGATGGAGGCCTATCCCATCTGTCCCACACATCTCCCGGATTTAAAAGAATAGGTTGTGCCTTCCTGGCAACCCAAGGTTGTGTCTATCACTCTACGAAGCCCCAGCGTCTCTGCAAGCCTTCAATAACTCTTCCCAAATTGTCTCTCAGATGCATTCCCGGTGATTCAGGCTCCTGAACTCAATATCACCAGTCTCCCCCGGTTTTACGTTTCTCTGGCTATGCGTTAGTCGGTTGACACTGTCAACCTGGAAGGATTTAGAATCATTGGAGAGACAAATCGCTGGGCATGTCCAGGAGGGACTTTCTAGATTAGGTTAATGGAGATGGGAGGACTCATCCTAACCTGGGGAGCACCATCAGGGTCAAGGATTATATAAAGAGAAAAAGAACGAGCCGAGCACCAGTGTTCATGTCCTACAGCTTCGACAGTGGATGCAGTGTGACCCGCTGCCTCCAGCCCCTGCCGCCATGGATTCCCCGTCGTGATGGACCACACCCTGGAATCGTGAGCCAAAATAAACCGCTCGGCCCTGAAGTAGCTGATGTTGGGTATTTTGTCACACCAGCGGGAAAAGGAACAAATGCTATGCACACTCTGTTCTGTTCTAACCCCTGTGAAACTCGCTCTCCCAAGCTTAGGTGTTCCCTGTTGTGAAAATCTCTTCCCAAATCCCCAGCCAGAATTACACAGTCTCTCCTCTGCTCTCCCCCGGGAAGGTGGCACGTTAAGTCACCGCCATCGCCCCGTCCTGTAGTGAGTAGCTGGTGTTTCTCAGCCTGCATAGGAGCTCTGCAAAAGCCGAAGTTTGTTTTTATTTTTCATGTCTACAACTGCCCTGCCTGACTACGACTCCTCCAGGGAGGTGACTTTTTCATTCTGTCTTGTTGCTCACATCTGGTGTTGGTCTATTCAGGAAACACGGCTTTGACTGTCTTTATAAACCTTTATATTCAGCGTTCAGGAGCACCTTCACCGTCGTCGTCGAGTTAAGTGAACTGGGTGACTCCTTAAAGAGCAGCAAGCTCCAGGCTTCTGTGATTCAGTTCGGGGGGTGGCGGGGGAAGCAAATATGTCTTGGACCAGTTTTCTTTTTCTCCAGATGTTCTGGCAGCTAGGGAAAGTTGGAAAGAAAGGGGTGGGGTGGGAATCACCTGTCCACAGGGAATAATGGAGATCTGAGGAAGAGGGAGGAAGTCCCATGAATGGGATCAGGGCCATTCATCTTTTAAGGGGCCTGCCCTCCTGCGTGTTGTATCACCTTGTCGACACGTCACAACAGCTTCCTCTCCTTGCTCACAGGGCCTCACAATATCACCTTTCATGCTGGAAAACAGCAGCTGTCGCTCAGCCTGAGAACAACACCACTTCTGTGCTGGGAGCCCAGTTCTTAGGTGCTCTAATCACTCCCCCGATAGCATCTTCCCAGTTCTCAGAATACTGCTCGGAGGGAGGGCGGAGGCTTGTATTGTTCTCTGGCTATTTTGCATAAAGTACAAACAAGGCAAGGGCAGGTTAAATGATTTGTCCTTGGTCATGCGTGAGTCAGAGACTGGGCCAGCCAGAGAAGCATCTTCTTTCTCAGTCCATTGTTCTGTCTTGATCCTGCTAACCCTCTCATACTGTTAGAACTCATGGGGGGAAAACCAAAAGGGCTGAGCACCTGGGACTGTCCTCCCTTCCCGCTGACTGAGAGAGAGTGCACACACATGACCAGAGCAGAAGCTACTGTGTCTGTGTGTTCCTCCAACCCGCACATATTTTAGGAGACTTCTGCATGCCAGGTACTCTGCTGTCCACTGGGAAGGTTGTGTTGAGCATGGCAGTCATTGCCTTCAAGGAGTGTCCTCTTCAGTGACGTCATAGACATTACACAGAGAAAGACAAAATGTGCAGTTGCCATACTGCATTCATCATCTTTTAGAAGGCTAAGCCAGTCCATTGAGAAGATTCTCAGTTGTTGTTTTTGAATTTCTTACCTTCTAACAGGGTGGCCGAGAGAGACCCTGTTAGGATGCTGAAATGCCTGGTTGGTAAGCCAAAGAACCATGAACATGGCTGTTACAGCATCTATTACCAGGGTTTGGGTATCTTGATGTTTTAGCCAATGTAGTGGAGACACCACTGGATTGGGAGACCAGATGTCAGGACAATAGTCTTTCCCTAGACTCCGGTATTTCCCTCCCAGTCACAGTGTGACTCTAACCTCTGTGTTCGCCTTGGCTACCTAGGGAGATAGGGTTAGCTTCAAAATAGGGTTATACTTACAGTTGTTGCACCTGACTTTGCATGTGTATTTGACAGCCATGCACACATGTGTTAAGTGTGCACACATGCATGTGTGTAGAAGCATGCTCTTTAAAAACTAGGATTCTCCTAGCTGTATAGCAAATCAGTGCTAAGGAAGGGTTCTGTTTTATTTCTGTTTCCACATCAGTTACACTGTTCTCCATCCAGCATGGGATCTATTCTCTCCATCAACAGCGGTTCTGGATCAACAGGCTTCCACATCTTTCCCAAATTCTGAGGCTTTTATTAAAGAGGGAAGATGTCTCCTCTCTTCTTGTAGTGTCTGTGTCTGGGCGTGAGAACCAAATTGACAAAAGACAGAAAGGACGTGAACAGTGCTCGATGGGAACATTTGTAAATGGGTGTGAGGGTTTTAATCCATAGGAAAAAATGACCCAAAGAAGTCTGAGAGGGCTGCAGAGATGGCTCAGCAGTTAGATAGGACTGTGTATTATTTTTGCAGAAGACGGGACTGAGTTCAGTTCCTAAAACCCATGTGAAGCTGTTCACAACCACCTGTAACTCCAGCTCCAGGAGAAGATCCAACACTCTGTTCTGGCCTTTGCAGACACCTATTCTCTCTCTCTCTCTCTCTCTCTCTCTCTCTCTCTCTCTCTCTCTCTCTCTCTCACACACACACACACACACACACACACACACACACAAATAATGGTTTAGACATGTCTGACAGCTTATAAGTCATTTTGACAAAGATTACCACTTGTTTAAATGTGACAGCACAGAAGGGCAACTGAGCCATAAACTATGGGGAAGTGACCCAGGAACTGATGGAAGTTAAGAGTCACCTCAGTAGGGTTTGTTTGCACAGATTCCTCTCTGTATTGCTCTCTCAACACTGATAATCAGAATTCTCCCTCCTTCCTGGTTCTGGGGAGACATTGTGCTCATGGGTAATTTGTAACCTTTAGGGTAAAAAGGAGGAAGTGAGTTTGCCATTCCCATACCTGCTGTTCCTTAAATGCCTGCAGCTCAAAGTAACTGTTATGCCCAAGAGACGTATCTGTGGGTCAGCGTGCTCTGATTCTCCCCAGAATCCTCTGTTGCTCTCTCCCAAGTTCCACCAGTGGCCAAAGGGCTACAAAGAACCCCCAGTTCTAAGAAGTGTCAGGGGCAGCCATCTTGGAACCATCCAAGGCACCTTCCTTTGGCTTTATAGAGTCCTGTCAAGGCTCCCAAGGTAAGCCTCCAAGGCCACTTAAGGCAATCTTGATTTTACTAATTCCTTAGTTCTAGGTAAGGAACCCATTTACTAGTCCTTTACATACACAGGCGCACACAGCTTCCGGTTCCTTTTAAGGCAGGGCATTATTTCACAACACTAGTGGCCCAACACAGCCTGATTTCTAAACCAAAGAGACACATTGGAAACTTGCCCGTACTGGGTCCTTGCAAGCAGCTAGGTTAGAGAACACGTTAGTGACCCCCTCCGAGTAAATGCTCAGAGGGATTCACACCAACAGGAGACTGCAATGCAGCCGACATTCAGGTAGTTAAAAAAAAAAATCTATCCTTCCTATATGGAGCAGATCTTTCCACTTAATTCTTTGCAATCTGGCCATTGATTTCTTTTAAATAAAATTCTAGATAGTAGATTTGAACTAAGCAGGTCTGTCTGCCAAAAAATATCTCCTTGTCTAATAGTTGGTGAGACAGGATCCTCGTATGATTGGAAGCTATAGAAACCAGTCTTTCTTTCTCTGGGCTCTGCCAAGGTCATATCCAGACCCAGTAATGACTCAGAATTGGCAGCTTGACACCTTACCTTCAGGCCTAGAGATCATAATCCTACTGCAAGAATGTTGCTTTTTTTTTTTTTTTTTTTTTTTTTTAGTAGGCAGGGAGATTAGTTAGGGAGCTGCATCTTTTATCCATCAGTAAGGGCTTTGCATTTTGTGTTTGTCCCCAGCTCCTCTCAGAGGGACTGATTGCACAGAAATCAGTTCTCTGGAATTATGTACCAAGAGATGTTCCACAAATCAGTTTAGTTCTGTATTTCTCTGGAGATGAACGAAACTGTTAATTGATACAAAGTCTGTAGATGAAAATTTATTCAACATACCCTATCCTCTATCAAGTGTTAAAGCCTGTGCGTGTGATCTTATGCCTAATAGAGAAAGTGTGTCAGGAAGGGGGCTTGGCAGTCAGCACTCAATGGGAATGGAAAGCATTTTGATCTTGGGTTTTTAAGTTACTGGAAGCTCACTTGCCAAGGTCAACTTTTATTAGCGTGTCTTTGCTCTTCAGAAAAAGTTTTATACCAGTTTCCCCAAAGGTGACTAGTGTTTGAATCAGCCAATTAACATGACAATGATCGTGTCAAGATCCACCTCCAAGGGAAAGAGTTGTTCTGTGAAAGACACCATCTTAAGGGCGGCCAGGCAGACGAGAAGCTTCTCTGGGACTATTTGGATTTTCTGTTCCTGAGCCAAAAAAACATTCTTTAGCATTGGCTGACAAAACGGGTTTCAGAACAGGAGGTCTGC
This sequence comes from Peromyscus aztecus, assembly GCA_902168405.1. Classification (NCBI taxonomy): domain Eukaryota; kingdom Metazoa; phylum Chordata; class Mammalia; order Rodentia; family Cricetidae; genus Peromyscus; species Peromyscus aztecus. Next base: position 72,795 of record CABHPQ010001508.1, on the reverse strand, counting down.
AATGGAAACTTTAATTATGCAGGTCCTGTCAAAATCCATCTGCTGAATTCCACTGTTTCTGGGTTAGGTACTTTATTTTTTCAGTAGTGCTACTGGGTGATGCTTTGATAGGGGTCTGGAATTAGCTTCCTTCGTAGACTAATTTATTCTGCCTTCTTCTCTGCATTAGCAGTATTTATGTCAGGCCGAGATGTCTTCATCTCCTTTATTTGTATTTGCAGCGATTTCTCAGGACGATATTTAAGTGACTTCCGAGTGGTACAGTGGAAAGTGTCAGTTTAGGAGATATCTCCAGAGGCTCCGCTTTTTTTTTTTTTTACGATGATGACTGACAAGTGCCGCCGTGACTTATCAATAAAGCCATTCTGTAAGTTTTGAGGGAAGAGGGCCCGGGCCATCGGAAGTTGTTTCGGTTTGTGCAAGAGCCCAGTGAATGCTGAGCAGGCTTGTAAGGAAATCTGTGGTCTTCTAACCCTTCCAGTATGCCTCATCTAGGCAGCTGGCAGCCCTTACATTAAGCAATATTTACATTGATGATGAGCACTCATCATTGTGCTGGGGGAAGGGATGGCTTGGGTGGGAGTTTGAGGTAGTGCCTAAATATGTAAATAGTGAATGTACCCACATCTGGGGTTTTTCAGCTTAACTATCAGACAGCGAGCTTTGGGCCAGCAGCTGAGTTAATGGAAGTGTAATTTTAGGGCACTTGTCTGGATCATAAGCTATAAGAAGAAACCAGAGGTTTCACAATCAATGATGTCATATGTATTTCAAATATTAGGAGGGAAAATCTTTCCCTAATGATCTTCAGTGTCAAAGAAATCTCAATAAAAACATGTGAGAAAATGGAGTAGTACCCACAGCCTCATATCTAGTCCTCAATCTAATGGTCTTTTGAAAACAAATTCATCTTTGGCCATCAAAAGACAGAACCTATGCTTCTTCTAGGTACTCAAAGTCTCGTGGCAGTTTTGGATAAACTGCTCTTTGGGACCTTGAGACTAGGGAAGAAAAGAAAAATGATCAGCACTGCATGCTTTCCTAGGCCTGGCATCAAAGTTTCAGTTAATTTAAAATGCCCATCAAGGTTTCCCATTCTTTGAGTGGCCACCCATATGAATGTCCATGTTCCTGTATATGGGTCTGAGGGGAGAGAGAGAGAGAGAGAGAGAGAGAGAGAGAGAGAGAGAGAGAAAGAGAAAGCACCCATGATCCACAAGCCAGAGATAAACCTTGGGTACATGCCTCAACCACTGTCCATTTTTTTCCATTTTACTATTATTTTGTGTACATGGGTGTTTTTCCTGCATGTGTGTCTGTGTACCATGTATATGCAGTGCCTTTGGAGACCTGAAGAGGGGATCAAATCTCCTGGGACTAGAACTATAAATGGTTGTGAGCCACCAAGTGGGTACTGGGACTTGAACCTGGGTCCTCTTGAAGAGCAGTAAGTATCCTTAACTGTTGAGCCATCTCTCTGGCCCCAACCACCTTGTTTTGAGACAGGGTCTCTTACTGGCCTGGAGCTTGCTGATTAGTGTGTGCTGGCTGGTCAATGAACCCAGGTGTCCTCCTGTCTTATCTCCTCATCAGTGGGATTATAAGCATGAGTCATCATACCTGGCTGGTTTTTTTTCCCCAAGACTTATTTTATTTCTAATGATGCGTGTGTGTGTGTGTGTGTGTGTGTGTGTGTGTGCGCGCGCGCGCGCGCGCATGTGCGCATGCAAGTGTGTACTCAGGAGTGCAGGTGCCTATAGAGACCAGAGGAGTCAGATCCCCCTGTAGCTGGAGTTACGGGGAGTTGTGACTTGTGCAATGTGGGTGTTAGGAATTGAAGTTGGCTCCTTTACTAGGGCAATACACGCTCTTGATGGCTTGCATCCAGTCCCTGCCACCTGGCTTTTTAAACATGGGTTCTTGGAATCTAACTCAGTTCCTCTGTGCCCTCTGAGCTCTCTTCCCAACTCCTTTCTTGGATTTTCAACCCTTGGCTTGTGTCGCGCTTGAGGGGTAAATTGTGTCGGTGAGACCGTGTGGTGGCAGCCTCACTCTGCAGGTCTCTCTGTAGCCTGGTGGCTGGGCTAAGCCCCTGCCATTTTCCGGACTTGCGTGTATGATGGCCTACTGTTCTGAACTCTGTTTCCTTCCTCCCTCAGGGGTTGTGGTCTTCACCAGTCTCTCTACCTGTGTCTTGGAGAGGATTCTAGTTCTCCACCCACTTCATTTCAGTCTTAACACTCTTGAAAAGAGTAAAGAAACAATCTGGTTGCTTTCTTTGAGGAGTAATTCTGATTTTACTGTGAGCCGCGAACAACTGAGTTAATCTTTCTTTGCCTGAATTCTGCTTATCTTTTGTTCTGATTTCAAGGGTACATAGTCTTCCAAGCCTTCCGGGGTCTTCAGTTGTTGTTGGCAATTTCATAAAAACAATACATGCTCCTGGGTCCCACTCACAAGTTCTAGGATGGGTCCTGGAGTCTTGATGATCTGGCCTTGGATTTCAGATGACCTGGATCACCGAAAAACTCATGTGTTGGAGAGCACATGAGACTGACTCCATCCAGCATGTTCAGCAGTGTTCTGCCTCCTCCACCCCTACGTCTCTCCACTCCATTTACCAGACTGTCCTGGGAGATTTGGCCACATAGAAGTTTGCTTTCTATCGCTGTGATAAACACCAAGACCAAAAGCAACTTGGAGAGGCGAGGGGTTAGTTCATTCTATACCTTACAGTCTATCATCACGGAAACTCAGGGTAGGAACTCGAGGCAGGAACCTGGAGGCAGGGACGAAAGCAAAGGCCATGGAGGGGTGCTGCTTGCTAGCTTACTCCTCATGGCTTGCACAGCCTGCTTTCTCACAGCACCTAGAACCCCCCGCCCCCCCGGGGCCCCCCCCCCCCCCCCCTGCAGTGGTCTGAGCCCTTCATCACCAATCATTAATCAAGAAAACGCACCACCAGCTCGCTCACAGGCCAGTCTGATGGAGACAGTCAGTCCCTCGAATGACATTCCCTCTTCCCCGATGACCTTAACTTGTGAAAAATTGACAAGAAACAAACAAAAAAAACCAAACTAGCCAGCAAAGACAGTGTCTTATTGAAAATCAGATCCACCATGCCTCAAGTTTGAGCCGACGAATAACCTTGTTTAAAAAAAAAAAAAAAAAGGTGTGGTTAGTCTTAGTCTAGCTTGGCTTTGCCCTTTGGACTCGTGGTGGTCGCTGTTGGTTGATTAGTTGACTTCCTGAGACACACAGCTCCCTTAGGAGGTCTCTATCTCTGCCCGGGACATGGGTACCCTAAGGTATGACAGTGAGTAATTATGAGGTTAACACGGAAGAGACTTCTGCTTCTCTGGAGATGGCCATTGGGTTAGAAGGTGGCCTCATGGGCCTTTCCCTGGTGATGTCATGAGTGGATAAGGGGTGGGGCTGGGGGTCAAAGTTGCTACTTTCTGTTGCCACCTGTTCAACTTGGGGAGAAAGCTTGCCCTTCCTCAGCTGAAAAGCGGGGACAGACGTTACCTCCCAGGAGGCGAGTACCAGCGATACATGCTTAGAGCCTGTTAGGGTACAAGTATGAGAGAAGTGGTGTTATGTTCCTGGAGCAAATACTATTCATCAACCATAGAGACTTTTATGCCTCCCCATTTCTGCTTCTCACACGGTTCCCTTTATCTTCTCCCATAATGTGGTAGAGCTGCCTTGTCTCCCTTTTTCATGAAACAATAACAACCGTGAGGCACAAAACAGATGAGGTTTCTGTAAGGAGCAATTATGCTACAGAGTTGCACCCCCTTATTAGCCCTCTACCATCCCTGTTTGAAAGCCAGGAGCCAGCAAACCAGGGTGCTGTGAAGAAGGGCTCATAGGTGTGGAGGGCAGAGTGCACATCCCCCCACCCCCGCCCTGCCCGCAAACACACACTCATGTCTGCTGTGAGGGCCGTGGGTGGGCCTCTGACAGGAGGTATTCTTTCCTGGTGCTGTGTGTGACATCCTGGTCAAAGGGACGCAGTGAGTCTTCGTGATTTTTTTTTTTTAAAGTTCCTTTGTTACGTGACACTCTAGTAAGTGTATGGAACTGACAGGCAACTATTCAGAGAGGGATGGCATTTTCTTCTCAGTTTATACAAGTCCCCAGTGGAGCTAAATGTGCACTTCATTGTAAATTACGAAGGGAGAATGTATGAATGAGTCCTTGAGTCCTCTGAACTGGGAGCCCTTCCTGACCAATCTAGCTAGTCACACAGCAGGGTATATATGACTTCTTGGGTAATTCAGGATAACAAGAGAGAATCTGGATTTTCTCCCATGCTTGCACCCACGTAGGCATGGTCAGGGTCTGGCCCTAGGCCAAGGCTTTCTCTTCAAGATTCCCCGGGGACTTTGCACAAGTTTCTGGAATGTGGACTATGTTAGGGCTCGTTGGCGTCTTCTCCGTTTGCAAGCAGGCATTCGTTCTCTGAGGATACCGAGTGGTCAAGGTATGGCTGCTTTTGTCTCCATTCTCCTGTCTGAAGCAAGGGGATCCCTTGCAGGAAGAGACAGCAAGCTGGTACAGTGTTAACGAGCAGGGCACGCTCTCTGCAGCCTCCTCAGGCGTGGAGCTGGGAACACTAGCTCTTCAGTGCTTTCTGTTTTAAACCACTGAAAGATCTTAGTGCAAAACCAAGCATGGCATCAGGGTCCTGTGGTTTTTCAAAGAGCTTCCTGGAGGGTTTGAGTTGGACAGACTGAGACTGAACCTAATCACCTATCATGGTTAGAGGTAGCCTCGCTTCTGGGAGAAGGAAGACTGGACGTGCTTTGTACAGAACCCAAGAGGGTCCCGTTCTCCTCATTGGAAACATAATGAGCTGGGGGCAGGGCGCACGCCTTTAATTCCAGCACTTTGAGAAGCAGAGGCTGGTAAGATCTCTGTGAGTTCGAGACCAGTATGGTCTACCTAGTGAGTTCCAGGCCAAGTAGGGCTGCACAGTGAGACCCTGTCTCACAAAAATAAACCAAAACTGGAAGCAAACCCCTGACATGGTAGCCCGGTCTCCGATCCAGCCAAAGCGAGGACTGTGAAACGGCAAGTGTGTGGGCTATGTGTGTGTAGACAGCACAGTGAAATCAGCAAATTTGTTTGCTGTAACAACCACAGATGAACTTGTTGAGTCTTCAGATCATTTTCCTGTAAATGCCAACTCTTAACCCCATTTAAGAAAAACAACCACTAAAACCAAATTATCTCCTAACTTAACTTTCCTTCGTTCCTTTCTCTGTGAATCAATTAGAGGAATCTCCACTTTTTTTTTTTTTAAATATCAAAGAACTGGATTGAAATGTATTGTGCAGGAAATGCTGTCGTTGAAAGGCCCAGGAAAAGAAGGCATGCTTAATTACTGAGGAGAATATTCATAATTTTGCATATCAATCAGCTCAGTGTGTCCCCGACATGTTTTTAAGATGTAAGACAGGAACACATTATAGCTCTTTTCTTTTTTTGAAAGGAAGGCAAAACAAATGCCAATACAACCCTTGTTTGAGAATATTTCATCTCCCTAGTCTTCCCCAGGGAAAAACACACTGATTGGTTATCCATACCAAATGGTCAGCTCTGAAAGCATACACACTAGTAATAGTATACAGACTGAGCAGGTAGTATTCATATATTTAGATATTTATGCTTTTGTTTTCATAAGAACAGGTCTCACTGTGCAGCCCTAGCTGGCCTGGAACTCACTAGGTAGACCAGGCTGGTCTCGAACTCACAGGGATCTACCTGCCTCTGCCTCTCAAGTGCTAGAATTAAAGGCATGCACCCTGCCCCTAGTTTGTTATGTTATTAATGAGGAGAACTGCCTTCTTAGGTTCTGTACAAAACATGTCCAGTTTTTCCTAGCCCAAATGTCAGAGTCTGCTTATGACACGTGGTATTCGTACACACACACACACACACACACACATTTATAACAGCAATTAATGAAAAAGAGGCCACAGATTTAGAAGCAGGCAGGGAAAGGTATATGAGAGAATTTAGTGGGGGAAGAGGAAAGGGAGAAGTGATGTAATTATGTTATAATTTAATCCGCCCCTCCCCCCGCCCCACCTCGCCCAAAAAAATAAAAGAGGTATTACAGAAAAAAAATAGAAACAAAGAAAAAGTACTCCATTTCTCTTTAGTTGAATGAAATGACACCATTTCTTTTCACTCGTCTCTCAGGTCTTCTGAGCTGAATTTCAAGGTAATCCTGCAAGACCGCAGAAGCATTTTACTGTGGAGTTACTGTATTTAATCACGTGATGCCCAGACCCTGCCTCTGTTTCAGTCTGTCCCGCACTCCTGATTTCCCTTCGCATAAGGAAGGCTTCAGTGTACAGGAACCCACAAGACCTGCAGACTCCCCCTTCTCTCCCCCCGCCCCACCCTGGAGTGTGCTCTGTTAGTCGGAATCTTTCTGAAAGCCTCTAGGCGGCCTGGTGTTGATTTGAGAAGAAATCAGACATAGTGTGTCTGGAGTAGGGAGCAGATAGGTGCTGTCAACACCCTCTCTCAGAAGTCTTCATGAGTTAGAATGCTCAGTGGCTTGCACACGGCCAGGACTTGCCCCAGTACCACGGGGCATCCTTGTTTTCGCAGAAGAGGGGATGAAGAGAGCGCAAGCCAGCCGGAGTCTCTCTTTGAAATGCACGGGGCAGATGTGACTGCTCTGTCTCTCCTCTCTTGTCTCCGCTCTAGCAGTGTGTCCCTGTGTCCACCCACCTCCAGTTCCGTCACTGTCTCCACTTTCTCCTCGCCAATGGCGTCCTGACTGTTTTCCTCCAGATCAAAGGTGGAAGTGGGCCACTTGATTAATTGCCGTGTAGCCAAATCTTTTGCCTCCTTGACACTCGAGGCCTGGAGACAAAGGGCTGTTCTTTAGAAGCCTGGAGCTGTGTGGGTGCTGGGTGGGGAGTTCACAAGCCCCAGAGAACTAAGCCTTCCCAGCAGGGATAGGACGGTCCCTAGACCCCGACGGAAGAATAAATTTGCTACTGCTAGCACATTGTGATTGGCCACATTTGCTTGTGGGGAAAGAGCACACAGTCCCACTTTAAACCACATGGACTGGACGGGACCTGGATTTGAAGTCGGAAGTCTCCGTGGATAGAAATCGTTTGGGAATGTAAACACATCTTGGAATTGAAAAAGGATTAAATAGTAATGATTGAGCATTTCAGTGTAATCCTGCACCTTTAATACTTTTAAAAATGGTGCCATCCAATGTATTCTACAAATCCTACATAGCCATTTTTCCCATTGGCATTCATAAATAGGAGGTAAAATTGGATATTTGATCCCTCAATCATATTAACTATGTTGCAGGTGTCCTGTAGCCATGTAGAGATGGTGGTCACTTCAGGGACAGTGTAGGACAATCTATCACAGCCCTGCTCCTCACCCTTCATGTCTTTAAGTCAGGTGGCTTAGAGAAGGCCTTTTGATGTGTTCCAAAGTATAAAGTCAGAACTCAGAACAGCTTGCAAAGGAAGAAAACCACGTAGAGGAAGAATAAACCAATTTAGTTTTTATGTGGTTTGGGAAATGGGTTGAAAAGTTGAAAACTAATACAAAAAAAAAACCCATTGGAATTATGGAAATTATGGTATTTCTAAGAGAAGCAGAACAGCCCAGTGGTGAATACAATGGTCATGTAAATCTTCTACTTATCAAAACTGAAGTTAGGGGTTACCTCCTTCAAGATTTGGGTAGGTCTCTTCCAAGTGTGTACATCCTTTCAATGTTACAACCTGACCTTGTCATCTACTAAGTTCACACTCAAGAACCACACAACTGAGAAACAAAAACAAAAATCACAACCACCCTTCCCCCTCAAAATAAAACCCCTTATAATATTTTAAGATAAATTTACAGTTTTCTGTTGGGTAGCATCCATAGCCATCCTGGGGTACATACCTCCTGTAAGCCTTAGGTTGAGACACCCCTTAATTATTCCTTAGTAATAATTAAGCAGATCCTACTATACTTCATTTCAAAACTAACTCATTCTTCAGATCTGACACTCAACTTTGCCACTGTCCAAGGAACAGCCATATTGAAAAGAAATTGGCCACTCGAACCCAGTGTCACAATTACAGAGACACAAACTTGCATGAGGCAGATCTGCCCAGCTAGGTGGCAATGCCAGAGATCCAGTGTCTCTGAAAGTCAGAACACTGGGTTCTTCTGAGTAATCTGCTGTGACTACTGTGCTGTAACTTCCTGAGTCATTAACAAGTCCACCCTCCTCCAACCCCCCAGTTAGCATAAAAATGGATTCAGTGTACAGGGACCCACAAGACCTGCAGACTCCCTGTTTTTTCCCAGGAGTGTGCTCTGTTAGTCAGGATCTTTCTGAACGCCTTTAGGCAGCCTGGTGTTGATTTGAGAAGAAATCAGACACAGGGTGTCTGGAGTAGGGAGCAGATAGGTGCTGTCAACACCCTCTCTCAGAAGTCTTCATGAGTTAGAAAGATCAGTGGCTTGCACATGGTCAGGACTTGCCCCTTAATTGAATTAAGTAAATTAAGAAATTAATTTACTTATCAGTTCTATTGGCACTGACCTCTTGAGGTTGTAAAGCTGTCTGGGTAAGAGGGTTGAGGAATAATCCACCAACCAACCAACCAACCAACCAAACAAACAAACAAAAAACAAAACTCCAAGACTTTGGTTCAGGCTTTCCTATGTGTGTTGGTAGTCATGTGTTGGCTCCTTCTCACAGGCTTCCTGGTGAAAGGGAGGTTTGGGATCTAGATGTTCTGAGAGATCCACAGCTTCTATGCTAAGCACAGAGGAGCTCTTAGGGGCTTGCCTGATGATGAATAAAAGTGCAGTTAAGATCAAAGAATAAACCCAACGTGTTCAAGTCTGAGTCTGCACTGGTAGCGATTAGAACTTTGCATTGTCAAGCTTACTATTCATTAATCAACCAAAGTCTATCAATAGGCTGACAGTGTGGTAGAGCAAAGGAACTTGGGAGTTATTTGTCTCGTTTTGGACAGATGGATGATCTAGGAGTCACAAACTTTGGAGGTCGCCCACATTTTGTGTCGGCTGTTTTAAAGGTTTACTTCTATCGTCGTATACAAAAAGTAGAGCCTGAGAAGGATGACATGTGTCAGGGGTCCCTCCTTGTCTGTGTCTTCTGGTTTGAGGGTGAAGTTTGGCAATAATACACAGAAGGATGAGCCTGTGACAGGCAGTGGCCAAGGGCAAGGTGGCTTCTCCTCTGCGTCGGCATTGATTAGGGTTCCTTGCAATCGGAGGGCTGTCCCTGAGCTTCCTCTCACATTCCTGGGATGTGAATTTACATGTCTGGTGTCTGCTTTCAGAGCACAGTCGAAACTTGCTTGTCATGGCCTTATCTCGTCATCACCGACAAACAACTCGAGAAACGAACAGCGCCTCGCAGCCTGCTATAGAGAGATGGAGGACCACCATAGTCAGCTTGCTTCGTCTCCTCCTTCTTACAAAGGAGTATAGTCTGAGGTCCAGGGAAGGAATATACTTGTGAGGAGACGCATGTCTTGGCGATATGACCAGAAAGCCTGGGTTCCCGCTTCTGGGAAGTGAGATTTTTCTCTGCCACATCGATCTGTCCGGTGTTTTAAAACCTTCCCACTGCTCATCTGTTAAGTGGCTATAGAAAAATCAATTTAAAGTCAAACCTTTAGGTACCGCTTGAAGGCAAAACCAGAGTCCATCCTAGAAGCTGAGGTGCAACGGATTCAAGTTCGAGACTTCAGCTGACTGGGTTCTGAGAGGCTTCCAAGTTTAATAGGACAAGATGCACAGTTGTATTGTGTCCTCAAAAACCAGGGAACGTTGGCACCGCAGAGTGGTCAGAGCACAGATTCCAAAGCCAAAAAACTTGAGTTCGTGAGCCCATCTTTGCTACAAAGTTTTATCACCTTGGGCAAACCCCTTTATTGCGCCACACCTTAGTTCAACCATCTGCGATTCCAATGATGACAGGATCTTCTCCAGCTGAATCAATATATTGTGAAGTACTTAGAGTCATACCTGGCACACAGCAAGCGAGACTTAATCATTTTTATTTATCTGGCTAAGTACGATCACCATTTCCCAGAGTTAGTGTCTACGTATGTTCTTTGCAAAGAACAAAGCAGGAATAGCCCGAGAAACCAAGAGGGAGATGCGATTTGATTGTGTGGGTTTCTCTGTTCCCACCGAAGGGGCAGAGTACCGTCCTGTAGCCCAAATCGTTGAATACCAGAGCCCCAGGAGGCTTGGTGGTGGTCCTGGGCTCATCTGCTGGTTCAGGATGTACCTGAAGCACAGAGAGAGGCCCATGATGCCAGTGGGCCTGGGTGGACTGTCAGCATAACATCTTAAAGCCAGGCACCTCTTGGAAAAGCCAGAGAAGTCGCCATATTGAGCAGGTCCTGGGTAGAAATATGAATACCTTATAAGTTGTTGGAGAGCCCCTAAGTTAAAGCGATCAAAAGGAAGGAGGGAAATTGCCCAGGTCTTTCCTGAACTGTATTGTGCTTTTCCTTCCATCCTGTTTCCAAGCCTGCCCAAAGATTTACAGAACTAGTTCCGTTGCGTCCCTGATGATGGTGGTACCCATGCTAGCATTTCTGAGTTGGATCTTCAGGAAGGATAAACCAATGTCCCCCTTGGTTGAGTGGGATCTCTTCACATCTCTTTAAGACCGGGACCCACTGTCTGAGAACTAGAGGTCTCAGTGAAATTAAGTATCCTACCTTCTTGGCCAAGTTCATAGTGGCCTATGACCTCCTTTTTCAAGGTTGCATCATGGGATCAACTGGGAAGATCATGAAATGACACATTTTATTAATTAGTTTCATTTGGGTTTGTGGTATCCACTTTTACTGTGAAATAAATATTACATTCAAAAGATATTATGCCATAGAGATATAATTAAAAGGCAAATACGGGCTGGGGATGTAGCTTAATGGTGGAGTACTTGTCTAGCATTTGCAAGGGCATGTTCAACACTTAACACCACAAAAGTCAGTGGCCAGTGAAATAAACAAAGCGAACAGTGAACACCCATGTACATGAACACCTGTGTACCTACCACCTGACTTTAGATTATGTCAGAATCACCTAATGCAGGCCTAGACTCCCTGTTCCTTGATGGGGGTATGTATAGGACACATATATGCAATATGATATGATATATACTTTTTAGTATTGGCCAAAACTATATATATTATACACATATGTATAGTGTATCATGTTTCTATATATTTACTTGTACACATAAAGTAAATTGCTTAAAGATATTAGAGTTGGAACAAGCATACGCAGTTTCCAAAATCAGACTTGGGTTTGAAAGCTGGTTCTTCTAAAGTCCACATGCCTGATTACTCTGTCTTGTTGCCTAATCTCTTAAGATCTTTGCTTTCCTTCATAGCCTCCAGTAGAGATCCTAGTACATGACTGGCAGGCCATAATAGCCAAGGTAGAGGGGCTTAGAGAGATGACTTAGCAGTTAAGAGCATTGGCTGTTCTTCCAGAGGGCCCAGGTTCAATTCCCAGTACCCACTTGGTAGCTCACAACTGTCTGTAACTCCAGTTCCAGGTGATCTGGCACACACAGACCCTCACACAGACATACATACAGGCAAAACACCAATGCACATAAAATAAATAAATCTTTTTTTTTTTTTTTTTTTTTTTAAAGAGCCAAGGTTGGAACACTGAGATGTAGGACTCAGAGAAGAAGCTGGACTGACAGGCTGAGGTTTCTAGAGTCACCCCCACTGTGTGAGATCTTAGTTCCAACATGACATCATGCTTGCTGATTGGCATGGACTGTGGCAGGAGTCCTCACACCTGAAAATGGACCAGAGCCATAAATCACACCCCCCCCCCCTTTCACTCTCTGAGAGTGGATTTACCAGAACGCTAGCAAGCATCTAGGCCCTGGGACCAAATCCTCAGTGTGGGAGGGAATGTTGAGAGCATTCCAGGAGTTCAGAGGTTTTTTCCAAAGTGAGGCACTGGGGAGTTCATTAAAACTGCTGAGTCCCAACTCCTGCTTCCAGAGAATTCTGCTTTGGGTGACCCATAGATTGGCCTGTTGCATCCTACTGCATCCTACAGCATCCCACTGCATCCCACTGCATCCTATATCATCCCACTGCATCCCACTGCATCCTACTGTACCCTACTGCATCCTGCTACACCCTACAGCATCCTACTGCATCCTACTGCATCCCACTGCATCCTACAGCATCGTACTGCCTCCCTCTGTATCCTACTACATTCCACTGCATCCTACTGTATCCTATTGCATTCCACTGTGTCCTACTGCACCTTACAGCATCCTACGGCATCCTACTGCATCCCACTGCATCCTACTGCATCCTACAGCATTCCGGGTGATTCTGATGCATACTGAAACCTGAGAACTAGTTGAGAATTAGTCCCATGGCTCCTGAACTTCCATGACATACAATGCCCCCAGGAGATGTTAAAATGCAGGTTCTGATGGAGCAGGCATGAGCCAGAGTCTGAGATCCTGCATTGCTAACCGCCCTCCTGGGGATGTTAGCAACTCTGGACCATGGACATCCCTTTTGTAAGAAGATTGGCATCCTAACCTCTCTGTTTACAGATGAGAGACTTCCAAGGTCCAGAGACACACAGCTTTTTGGCAGCTGTTTTCAGGACACGGAGGGAGGCACAAAAGCCTGAAAACTATTCTTAGTCTACGTAATAGTAAAAACAGTTCTGTGTACTAAGTGCCATCTGTGTGAGGAATGCTCAGCTACATTAGTCATGAAGAGTCTGGCCTCAGACTGCTCACCTTCCAGGGGAGAGCACTTTGTTCCTGAAGTAAATAAAGGCAGAAGGAAGTAGGATGCTGGGACAAAGTGATAATGGAGCAGGGTGGGGTTCAGAGATTGATCTTGCCTGTTTGTGACGTCTTGGACAAGTGACTTCAACTCTCGGAGCTTCAGCTTTCCCTGGTCACAGAGCCTCAAAACACACCTCAAATTAGAAACCTAGAAAATATGTACATGCGGGTTCTTCTTTAGAACCAAGACTGTAAGCTGACAGCCCATGCACTGTGTTTCACCCATAGACTTTATCTTTAAATAAGCAAAAGATATTTTTACAAACTTGATTCTTTGTGAATAAAATTCATATTTGGGGCTTATTTTACACTAATAGAGAAGTTGCAGAGCTAAGGCAGGAAAATCCTGAACAACCTTCACCTTTCCCACATTTTGCCTTACCAGGGTACATTCATTAAAGCCAAGAAACGAAAATTGATACATGACTATTAATTAAACCCTAACTTCTACTTGAATTTTATCAATTTTTTTTTTTGAGAGTTGGTCTCAGGTAACCCACACTTGCCTCAAACTTGCTAGGTCATTGAGGGTGACCTTGAACTTCTGATCCTCTCGTCTCTGCCTCCCAGGATTACAGGCGTGCAGCACCACACCTGCTTTATTATGCTTCCGTGCAATAGCATGATGCTGGGATTGAACCCAGGGCCTCTTGCATGCTTGACAGGTACTCGACCAACTGCACTATGTTCCTAGCCCCTTCTTCAGTACAGTCTTTCCCTTCAGGATCTGAACCCAAGTCTGCCCTCACTAGGCTTCTGTGGTCTGTGACAGTCCCTCGTCTTTCGTCTTTAATGACTTTCTTGAGGAGTGATAATTGGGGTCTCTTGAGGTGTTTCCCAAACTGTATTTGTGTATTGTTTTTTCCTGGTTAGAATGGGGGGGGGGTTACATGTTTCTGGATGAAATTTGACAGAAATAACTGACTCTTATAGATACATTTCTAATGTCTCTCCCAATGATAGGACAAAATGCATCTTCAAAGGTCTTCAGGTTAGCCCCCGAACTATTAGGATTAAGCTTCCAGGGGCTTTAAAGATTACACAACCCACTCTTTGGTCTTTTGAAATCTTAAGCAGGGGCAGGAGGTGTTGGGCTTCGGCAGTGTTTAGCAAACACATGTGGGGCTCTGGATTTGATCCCCAACACTGCAAAATCACCATCCTCGTCATCCTCATCTTGAACTAACTTGGAAAACAACTCGGATTTTTTATAGAAGGAAACAGGGCTTCTGCTTATTCTTCTGCATTCTCTTGAAAGCCAGATGGCCTGAGCGTACTGGGCCCTGCTATAGAGCTTGGCTGGAACTGATCACTGTCCCATTTGTTAGGCTTGGAGTTATCCAGTTCACGGTCCTTTCCATCTCTCACAGTGTGCTCACTTGCTTGCCGGTCTGGTTCCTTCCCAAGACAACTGGGGCTGTCCTGGGTGGTGTGTGCTAACTTACACGTAGAGTAGGTGACAGAAGGCAAAGGGGCTGGAGAGCTGGGCAAATGTCCCTGGAAAGGGACTTTAGTCTGATGCCACAAAGCCCAAGTGGCAGTTCTCAGACTGTGTGACCAGCAACAATAGCACCAGGATTTGTCAGAAATGAGCATTATTCCCCTACCCCAGACCCACTGTATCAGAACCTCCACAGAGGATTTCACAGAGTTGGGGAGCCCCTGAAGAGGCAGGTAGGATTGGAGGGTGGAGGCAGGAGGTCCAAGTAATAGGGACGGGGAGAGGAAGGGATAGGCATGGACCATTCACAGACCACAGGTCACTGTGTTCCTGGGAGGATGCATGGGGTCCTTGTGAATTTGTAGGCTTGAGGAGAAAGATAATATATATTAGGTAAGTGTATTATTTTCTTACTCTGTTTTATTTTTTTTCAAGACAGGGTTTCTCTATGAAACAGTCCTGGCTGTCCTGGAACTCAGTCTATAGACCAAGCTGGCCTCAAAGTCATAGAGATCCCCCTGCCCCTGCCTCCCAAGTGCTGAGATTAAAAGTGTGCACCACCACCGCCGGGCTTCTTCCTCTGTTTTTAAGGATCCAGGTTAAGTTTTGCCTCTTTCCAAGGCCTTCCTGTCGTGACCATCTCTCCTCTCCTTGTGAGATATTTGGTTATCTGGCTTTTCCCACTGAGAATGCTATATGTGTATTTCCCAGGCCTCTGTCCTCAGCCTTCCTTTATTCTTGTACCACTGAAATCTCAGCAACGTGGACTAAGGAAGATAAAAGAACTGTTGTGGTTTCTTTGGATTGGCATTAATTAATTAATCAATTAATTAATTAATCAATTAAGTCAATTAATCTCTTGGAGTCAGTTCTTTGTCCAGGTAACAGAGCTCTTTGGGTTTGCTCTGAGTGAGTTATAGAAACAGGAGACACAGACAGCTTCAAAGAACATATGCTGGACACATGCACTGGATATATGCACTAGACACATGCACTGGATATATGCACTGGACACATGCAGGGACACATGCACTAGACACATGCACTGGACACATACACTGGACACATGCACTAGACACATGCACTGGACACAAGCACTGGACACATGCACTGGACACTTGTGCTGGACACATGCGCTGGACACATGCGCTGGACACATGTGCTGGACACATGCGCTGGACACATGTGCTGGACACATGCACTGGATATATGCACTGGACACATGCACTGGACACATGCACTGGACACATGCAGGGACACATGCACTAGACACATGCACTGGACACATGCACTGGACACATGCTCTGGACACATGCACTGGACACATGCGCTAGACACATGTGCTGGACACTGGGTACCATCTTCCCCAGGAGATTCTTAGAGATTCACACACTGCTGTGTGCCACCATCCTGAACTGACCCCCGAGGGGTTCCAAAACACCCCCTCCCTCCCCTCCTTCCCATCCCCTGCATGACTCCTCCTTACCTCTGTTAAATGTCGGTGTCTCTAGAAGCTCTTGCTGACTGCATTAGTCAGATTTTACTTTTTTTGTAGCTGTGACAAATCGCATGAATAAAGTGATTTGTAGGAGGAAAGATTTATTCTAGCTCATGGTGTTAGGGCTTGCAGTCCCAGGCTAGGTGGATCCATCACTTTGGGTCTGAGGGGAGATAAAACATCACGGTGCCTGGAGCATATAGCAGATGAAGGTACTCACCTCATGGTGGCCAGAGGAAGGAATAGGAGAGGAAGAGACAGGGAGAAAGGGAGAGAGGAGGGAAGAGAGAGAGAGGAAAAAGACCTGAGAAGGGATATAGCTCCAGGGGGGCTGGAGAGAAGGTTCAACATTCAGAGCACTTGCTTTTAGAGGCCCCAGGTTCAGTTCCCAGCACCCACATGGTGCTCACAACCTCCCATAACTCCAATTCCGGAGCCTCTGGTGCCCTTTTCTGACCTCCATAGGTGCTAGGCACACGCCTGGTGTGCATATGCACATGCAGACCAAACACTCATACTCATAAAACGAGGAAATAAAAAGCCGTAGTCCCCAAAGACACGCTTCCCGGTGACCTACTCCCTCTAATTAGGTCCCGCCCTTGGAAGTTTCTATCCTCTCCCAGTGTTACCATCCAATTAGAGTCCATCAGGGGACTCACCCATGATTAGGTCAGCCAGCTTTCAACGACTGGACCTACTTTTAACACATGCAGCTTGGGGACACGAGAGACACTTCAGACCCAAACTAGAATACCCACCCTGCCGGGAATGGAACCTTTTCTTAGATCTGTGGGAACTGCTTCACCTGTCTGAACAGGGACTGTTTCATTTGTCTCTGCCCCAGCATCTAGCATAGGGCTGGCATCCCAGAGCAGCTCATTCAACACTTACTGAATGATCCGGTGGCCTGCAGACAGAAGGGTGATGGACAGCCTACTGGTCAAGGATCCTGGCTCAGGAGCCAGCTTAGGCTAGGGTCTGGCTCTACCTAAGTGATTGTGTGGACAAACAGTGGTCATCTCTGTCCTTCCAGGAGTGTCCAACCTTTGAGCTTCTCTGGGTCACATTGGAGGAAGAATTGTCCTAGGCCACACATTCCACAAATCAAACCCAGTGATGCCCAATTTGAAGCCCTGGGGTTACAGGAGCATACATATGTTTATTTTGCCTGACAATTGCAACATAAGATACCATCCTGGACCACTTGTGACTCATGGGCCACAGGGTGTACACCCCTGCTAGAAGGTGTTCTGTGATGATCAAATGAACCCACATTTTTTAAGACAACACTTGGCAAATAGCAAGTGATCGATAAACAGTAATGCCAAACAGCCCTTAGCAGGACTGGCAATGGTTCCCAGCTTATATTCTATATAAAGACGCTCCATTTATTACAGGGAGACCCCTAACAGGAGCGGGGTTAGGCCTCTCTGCTTTATCTGAAGTGTCTTTACTCCTTGATTTTCATTTCCTAGGGTGATGACCAGCTGGGACAGATGAGGCCTGCCAGACAGAAGTGAAGGAGGGCTGTTCTAAGAGGTAGCCTTGGAGTACAGAAGCAGGCCCACTGTGTGCTGTGAGGTAACCTTGGAGTACAGAAGCAGGCCCACTGTGTAGCTATTCTTCTAAACAACCTCTCCACTAGCTAGAGACCCCTGTGTGTGACTTCTGGCCTGTTCGTGTCTGGGGGAAAAAGTCTTGCTAGCTCCAGTTTCTTGTGTGTTTACCTACTTTGTTGAAGTCAGCGGCCATTTTTTGCTAGGATTAATATTGCAGAACAGGGGGTTCATTAAATGAGACTCATTATGACTGTCCAGGTTCTGGGGCTCAAAAGAAAAGGATTTTCCTGTTTACAGGCACCTGACGGATCTTCGTAATCAAGCAGACAATTCTCTCCTGTTGAGGATTGTCTTCCAAACAGAGATGAGATTTATTCTGACTTGTACTATTAGAGTGAACGATGTGACTGCTGCCCACAGCCACTATAGGCCTCTGTCACATCAGAGCTCCCTTTATAAGACACACAGAACACAAGGATTTGTAAGATGCATGCTCTCAGGCGTAGGATGTCCCCTGGCTTCATTCTCAACTTTGGCTCAGGATTGGCAGTTCCCTCTTGGGCTAGGGAAATAGCTCCGTCAGTAAAATACTATCCTTTCTCCAAATCCAGCCTGCAAAACAAGACCCTGGGGTTTAGAGATGGGAGAGTAGAGAGGAGACTGATGGGGCAAAAGACAGGTAAAGCACACACTTTGGGGCATCCCTGGCAGGAGGAAGTGAGGATGGAGACAAGCGTGCATCAAAGCTGAGGGGCAACCATGCAAGGAACAGGTATTTATTTTTGATTTTTGCAGTGCCGGGAATAAATCTGCATCCTCCTGAGTGCGAGGTGAGCACTCTACAACTGAGTCTTACCCACAGTCCAGCACTAGACCTCTCTAAAGTCTTTGAGCTTTGTGTGATGCCATTCATTTGTTGCTCATTCATCCAAACTTTCTTTGACAAGTGTTCACCAAGTAACCATTAGATAGCCATGCACTATTCTATGGCTTGGGTTCCTTGGAAGGCAGGCATCCTAGCCCTGGGAATTCACAGTCCACTAGAGGAAACAAACAAGTCTGGGGATTCCCAGACATCCCTTGAGTTCCTGATAACTTGTTCATTTGGCTCAAGGTTCAGACCTAGGCACCTCTCCTTCACCTTTCCTAACCTCATCTTCCCCTAAGTTTACGTTGTATAATAGAATCTTCTTCTGTGTCCCAGAGCTCCACAAGCTTGAGGAATAAAGAGAGAAACCCTCTCAGACTCATAATTTTTGCATTGCACACCTGCAGCCACATTTATCATCTTCCAGAGACTTTGCTCTCTCCCACGCTCCTCTGCCCAAAGTTTTTCAAGGAAGTCCTAAATTCTTATCTCCTCAGAGATCCCAGTGCCCAGAGAGCTCTTCCTGGTCTGAGCTCCCAGGCATTACTGCAGATGCTGTCTGTTGGGCAATCAGTCTTGTCTACCTTGCAGGAATGCGGCTATCGTTGTCTTGATTGCTGGTCACTCATGACTGACCACATGTGTTTCCAGCTTGCCTTCCTAAGAACAAGTGTTTTTATTGAAACTTCAGTGTGCAAGTAATACACAAGTGTTAAAAAAAAAAAAGAACCAAATCAGCCAAGTGGTGGTGGTGTACGCCTTTAATCTCTGTGAGTTAGGGTTAGCCTGGTCTACAGAATGAGATCCAGGACAGGCACCAAAACTACACAGAGAAACCCTGTCTCTAAAAACCAAAACATCGTAAGTACAACGGGAACCAGATCAATTATATAAAAAAATAATAATGAAGCCCTCTTTGATAGACTCATCTCTGTTTCTTCCCATTTCCCAGAGAGGTCTGGTAAGCTTCATTTAGGCGAGATGTAGACAGGAAGTCAATCAGTAGCTGGCTGCACAAACGTGAAGATGAGGGATGGTCAGAGACAAGTAGATGCCTGGAGCTCATTGGTTAGCCAGACTGTCAACATGGTGAGTTCTAAACCAATGGAACGGGCTCAATAATCAAGGTGGGCGGAACCTGGGGAAGAGGCCCCAAAGGTTGTCCAGTGGCCTCTCTATACACATGGAACCTTACCCACACGACATCACACATGTATGTGGCTCTTGCATATATAGTAACACATACACACACAACCACACATACACCTGCACAAAACATACTTTTACATGCGATAGAGTATGTATTTGCAATACATAGAAGCATTGCTTTCTTTTAAATTTTTATTAAATTATACTTGTTTGTTTATTATTTATTTATTTGTTTGTTTGTTTATTTATTTATTTATTTTGCGTGTGTGTGTGTGTGTGTGTGTGTATCTGCATTCAAGTAAATGTATGCACGTGAATGCCAGAATACATGTGTAGAAGTCAGAAGACAACTTTCAGAAGTTGGTGCTCTCCTTCAGCTGTGTGGTTTCTGGGGCTGAACTCAGGTCATCAGATTTAGCAGCAAGTGCCTCTACCCACTGAGCCACCCTGCCAACCCATACAGTAGTTCCCAGTAGGTATGTTTTTGCATAAATGTTATGTCACTGTACATATCATTCTATGTTTTGACTTCTTTGCTCCATACATGTTTGTGATCTGCTGGGGAGGGCACACATGAGCCCTGTTAAATTTCTGTTACTTAGTCTGGGATGAGTGTGCTCCATTTTATTGGCTTTTCCTCTTGAGAGGACACCTAAGCCATTTCCAATTTTTTTGTCTTGTTGCAGACAGTGCTTTGGAGAACGCTGTGCACGTATGTCGCAAGACCTTCAAAACTGTGAGAGGCAGGAGTGGAGAAGTCTATGTATTTTTCAATGTCCTGTTTCCCCTACCTCAGACCCTGCGTAAGAAGGATGATCAGCCTATGCATTAATGCATACATTGTGCAACAGTTGTATGTGGAGCTAATATGTCGTCATGTTTTGAGAAGATGCCGTGTGTGTGTGTGTGTGTGTGTGTGTGTGTGTGTGTGTGTAAATGTATAAATTCAGAGGTGACAGCTGTCTGGATACCAAGGTCCAGTCCATATGATGCTCAGAAATGGGGCCTGCTCTCTTTCTTAAGAGGGAAGCAGTAAGAATTGCTCTTCTGCACGTGGAGGGAGGGCGTCCTTAGAGCAGGGGGAAGACATGATGGAGCCTACTCCATACTTGCTGGCTGGTACACTTGCCTTGATGTTTCCTGTGGCGCTCTTCTTCCCTCACTCCTCTTGTTTTTACCCATGAGGCCTTGGGAGCTAGTTCTGGTCTGCTTTCGGAGTGGCTGGGTCCTCAGGAGCCAACAGGATCGAAGCTGGGCTCTTTGTGGTGTCAGAACTCCATCCTGACCCAGGACAGCCTCAGACAAGGACCACCACATGCCTTCTAGATTAATATGGCAGAAGAGACAGCCCTGGGGTGTTCACTGAAAGGCCTCTATAGCCCCTTGCCTCATCTCTCAAGCCTTGTGAAAGGGCACACAGCTGCTTCCACAGGTTCTCGATAGTCAAGAGTCATGGTGTCCTGATGCTATGCCTGAGGACATGACCTCAGTTCAGACAGTGGGGACCTGGAGGTTTTCATCCCCTGTACTAGGGATGTAGGACCTACAGAAAGTTCAGTGGGAAGCAGCTGGCAGTCATTCCTGGGGACAAGGGGCAGATACTTCCAATGCCAGGGTTCCCATGAGGTCACCATCAGGATATAGGTGTGTGTGTTGGGGCGGGGGCTGGGGAAAAAGGAGAAAAGATGAAGCCCCTGTTGTCATCATAGGGTTGGTGACAAACATATAATAGGACCAGAGTTCAACCCCTGACCCCACATTCCACTTTGCCCCAAGCCTGTGGGACCTGTTCCCCTGCCTCACTCTCTCAGGAGCAGCCACCTGGAGACCTAGGTGTATCCATCAAATTAATCTCCAGGTTTTTGGATCTTGGAAACTGTCCCCTCAGCTTCTTGCTCCTTTAGACCACCTGGAAACTTTGCTCAGGGTTGAATCTTTAATTCTGTGCATAAATCAAGAAGGATCATGTTTGGACTGGGTTTGAGAGAAGAAAACCAAGTCAAAAGGCGTGCGGTGGGCCAGTGGGTAGGGTGGGAGCCTGGGGCAGGGTTTCTTTTCAACTGGGGAGGGAGATGATAGCAAATGATTATCAAACACTGTGCTCATTGCAGAGATTCGGGTACTGGGGGAAGCTCAGTTAATAGTAAATTTCCGAGTCCTTATTTGGGACCTGGCAGTAGAGAGAAAGACTCATTAGAGCTAAGTGCTCAATTTTGACAATGTTCTTCCAGCCCTTAGAAACCCTGTGCCAGGCACTACACATTTTCTTATTCTATTTAAATCTCACCAGGCCTCTACAATGTCAGGACCCCTTAAACTCCCTTACTAGTTAGGAACGTGGCTCAGAAAGGTTAAGGAGTTAGTTCTGATTTGCCAGCCAGATAGCGGGGACTGTGGTTCAGACTCCAAACGCTCAGACTCCAGACTCCTTGGTCTGAATCTCCACTGAGCCCCTGTTCCCGACAGTCAAAGTCCTCTGCATGCCCTGCCTATCAAATCACAGGTCTGGAGTAACGGAGTCCTCAACAATGAAACCAGGAAATGAGCCAGAGAGGGAAAGGAGGGTCAGGATTCTTAGGTGAACCCCTCCACTTTCCTACTGCCCCTGGGACTGATCCAGGACCCACTTCTTCGGTGGCTTAATGGGGGCAATATTATTTAGGGGCCCACACAAATTGTTTGCCTTTTTGTCTCTTTTTAAAAATCATTTTTGGGGGCTGGAGAGGTGGCTCAGCGTTTAAGAGCACTGGCTGCTCTTCCAGAGGACCTGGGTTCAATTCCCAGCAGCCACATGGCAGCTCCCAACTGTCTGTAATGATAATGAATCCAGCTGTAATAACAAGGTATTGGGGTCTTCATGTCTCTCACTACCCCCAGCCTAGAAAGAGCGTGAAAGGAAGAGAGAGAGAGAGGTCCTGAGCTTCTGGGGAGTCACCACCCCAACTCACCCTGCAACACACCAACTTGCTTAGTTTCCCTTCTTGCTGCAGTTATGAAGAACTCTGACAAAAATCTCTTGAGGGTTTATTTGGCTCACAGTTCAAGGGTGCAACTCATCATGGTGGGGAAGTCACAGCAGCAGACACTTGAGGCAGCTGTCCATAGTGCGTACACAGTCAGAAAGTAGATGATGGTGAAAGCTTTTGCTCCTTCTTACACAGTCCAGCAGCCCTAGCCCAGGGAATGGTGCCACCCACAGTGGGCAGGATCCTGTACTTTAATACACTTAATGAAGATCATCCCCCACCGGTCTGCCTGGAGGCTCAGCGCCTAGGTGACTTGACCACATTTCATCAAGTTGACAACTGAGATTAACCACCACACTGACAATCTCCTCGCCACACTGTTCCCAGCTGTACGGCAACAAGCATAACTCTCTAGGAGGGTAGATTCCTAAGCAGAGGCTTGAGGCGGCTACAGAAAAAGGGGAAAGTACAGGGAGGAAGACACCTTCTCAAGGGAAGAAGAAGCCAATGGCCAAGGCCATGATCTCGCTTAGGCAGACCTGACAGTGAGTGGTAATGCTGCGGCTGCCACTGTCTTACTGTTTTTTTTTTCAGTGATGTGCGTTTATTATGCACCTTTTGTGTAGCATTTGACAAGCCCCTCTGCCTCAAGTTATAAGCATAAACTGAAAGAATTATTTAAGATTAAGATGTCACAGGGCCTGTGAATGGCTCTCTGGGTAAGGGCACCCACTGCCAAGCCTGATGACCTGAGCTTGATCACCGGAGCCCACATAGTGGAAGGGGAGAGCTGACTCTCCCAAATTGTCCTCTGCTTGTGCACGCATGTGCACTGTGACACACACACACACACACACACACACACACACTAACAATACTCCCTCATTCCTGCTTACTTCAAACCTTTCAATGCTTTCAATGTCTGGCTTACTCTCCTCCTCCCACGGCCATCTTAAAGCCTCATGCCATCTCCCACCTGAAACTCTGGCCACAGTGTTAATGCAGCATTCCAACATCTCTCTCTTCTGCCCTCCTCATCTCTGCTTTTGAAACTCCATCTTTCATTGCACTTTCTGTCTGTCTGTCTGTCTCTCTGTGTCTCTCTCTTATTGTTGAGGCAGGTCTTGTTATGTAGCCCAGGCTGGCCTGGAACTCATGGTGATCCTTCAGCACCATGAGTGCAAGGATTACTGGTGTATGCCACCATGCCCAGTTTAATCCATTCTTCAAGAATAAATCCTCTCTCCCTCCTTCTCTCTGTCCCTCCCTCCCCCTCTCAGGCCTGGGCCTTGACCTCAGACCCTCCACCTACTTTCCACCGTCTTTATTGTCCTAGAATGACTTACTCATTCATGTCTCCCTTGCTAGTTTTTAAACTCTGAAAGTGTATTGTGTTTGGAAACCTGACATGGTTGTGTAGTGATAAGGGCATGTTTATCCAATGAGAGAAGCTATTTCACAAACACCGGCAGCTCAGAGGGAATGGGAAGCCTTGGATGAACCACAACAATCATATGGATCCCGGCTGCCAAGTGTGTGCAAAGTGACACTCGGAACAAGCGGGATTCTCCCACAGATGCGTTTCTTCGGGGTTCGGGTTGTTTTTTCCGTGTGATGTAATGCGCTCGGAGCGGTTCCTCAGAAACTGCCATGCCTTCTGTGTGTTCAGACACTCGGGAGGTAAACACCCCTGGCAGTCAGCGCAGAGTGGGAGCAGATGGGAAGGCAGGCGTTTGCTGGCAGCTTGGCTTTCAACGCCGTGCCTCTGCTCACGCAAGGGATCCGTTTAATAAATTCCCTCAAAGTGAGCGGGTGTGATGGGGGAGAGAGAGCGCACGTTATGTAAGACACACGCTGAATATTCAAAAACTCCAGCTTGTGGTCAGAGAGGCCTCAAGTCTTCTCATGTGACATAGAAGATCTACTTTGTAAGAATAGATTTTCCGGGGGAAAAATGGATTTTTTAAAAAAGACTGGGGTTCCCTATACAGCTTAGGATAGCCTCAAGCTAAACACACACACCCTTTGCCTCAGCCTCTAAAGTACTGGGATTCCCTACAAGTGTGTTCCTTGGAAGTTGTGTTCATCACCTGCATGTTACATCATCAGATCCTTGAAAGAGCTCAGTCTTCCAGAAGGTGCTGCTAGGATGAAGAGCAGTGAAAACAGGACTACCGGGTTCGGCCGTGAGAATTCATGGGAGTAAAATGTGATCTTTAAAAACAAATTGTGGCTAGGTGGTGGTGGCTCACGCCTTTAATCCCAGCACTCGGGAGGCAGAGGCAGGAGGATCTCTGTGAGTTCGAGGCCAGCCTGGACTACAGAGAGAGTTCCAGGAAAGGCGCAAAGCGACACAGAGAAACCCTGTCTCAAAAAAACAAAACAAAAAAAAAATTGTGGATTCTAACATATATCCTGAGAAGTGGACTGATCTCAAATGCTACAAAAGAGAGGCACCTGTGTGAGCGGCTTCCCACTCAGCTGTCCCTCCCCCTCAACGTTCATACCCTCCACAGATGACCTTTCCCTTCACTCTGTACGAACACAGACTGGCTTGCCTATTCTGAGCCTTGTATTAGTGGATCCTGTAGGGGTTTTGTTGTTGTTTTTTGTTGACACGAAGACATGAAATCACAACCTACAGACTGGACGAAAACATTTGGAAACTCAGCCATCCAGCAGTGGGTCTAGGGAAGAGGACACAAGAGATAGACAGCATGGCTGCCATGGATCTGTGGAGCCACCAAGATGCTATTGTTGGAAAGTTAGGACATTGTGGTAATTGTGTTGGCACAAGCCACCAAACCTATTATTACTATTATTATTTTTTGAGTCAGTGGCTGATTCATTTGCTCCTTCCTCACAGGCTGACAAGGCAGCGTGCAGAAAAGTCCATTTGGTCTTAGCATGTGAATGCAAAAAACCCTAGCAGATCCCCAAGCTTCAAAATGCTGTCACTGACAAGGTGGGGCAGAAGCTGCCTGTGCCCTTCCAGTCTAGTGAGAGCATCCTTCCTCAGGCAGTGTATGAAGTCCATATGGTTACAAAGCCGGAGAGGTCCCTGAAGGCTGAGGGGTCAGTATCTGAGCAGTGTTGGAAGTCTGAGAGCCACGTCATGGAAGGGCAGCCCTTGGTATGGAGTTGAGGCCTGCTGTGGTAATGACACTACTGTGGTCAAATGTCACAGTGACCTCAGAGAACTGAAGTGGGCAGACCCATAGAAGGGCATCCTCTTTGTAGGTCATTGCCCATTCTCAGCTCCAAGAGTACATGCCTCTCCCAGGGCTGCTCTAGCAGAGGACAAAATGGGTAGCTTGACAGGACAGTGTGGCTTAGCATTTACTTATTTATTTTTGTCTCACTGTTTTTCAAAGGCTAGACTTGCAATCCGTGGTACTGTCTGAACTGTGCTTGCTAACACAAAGGACAGAATCCTTCCGCAATGGCCAACTTGGATTGCCAACTTGTCGGGATTTAGAACCACCTAGGAGACACATCTCTGCGGTGCCTGGGAGGATGTTTCTAGAGTTTTAACTGAAGAGAGAAATCCCATAGACCGGGGTCTCCAACTGCAAAAGAGAAAATAGACCGAATGCCAGCATCTCTTTGTTTCCCGGCAGCGTGAGATGTGATCAGGCACTTCCCAGTCCTGCTGCTGAACCTTCCCCATCATGACAGATGGAGTCTCTGAACTTGTGAGCCAACAGAAACCCTTCTTCCCTTCGGTTGCTTGGCCGAGTATTTTGTTACGTCATTGTGAACAGCACCACACCTCCCTCGCCTGTTCCTCACTTCCGGAAGTTGTGGGCAATCTTCAGCGCTCCTCGCTTATACTGACAACACTTCCATCATGTGACATTCTTGTCTTCTCCCAGGTGTCTGATCAGCATCTGTTCTTGTCTTCCCACAAGAACACCAGTCATTCTGGTCTGAGTTCAACCGATGGTGCAAGCGATGACCCTGTTTTTGAATAGGGTTACATTCCTTGGTATTGTGGTCAGGACCTCAGCCAGAGGCCACAGGAGGCCTTTCCTTCATGAAGCTTGGGGCCTAGGTCTACAACTGGAAGACTGCTCTTCGATAAATATTTGCTGCTTACTCCTAGGCTATGAAGCACCACTTAGGATTCTGCTGACAGGGGCCTCACTAGTTGCGGCGAGGAGGCCGAGCGGTAAAATGGGAAGCTCGAGAGCTCTGTGGTTGCCTCAGAATGGGGACAGTCAGCTCTGTCACTGTTAGTCGGGTCATTGCTTAGTGTCTCCTCTGCAAGGCAAAAATAATGCTGTGAGTAAGAGTCAAAAGAGGCAGTTTAGCTGGGTGTGGCAGGACCAGCCAGGGCTAATGGGGGCAGGCGATGAGCCTTGGCTGTGTAGTGATTTCCTATATCAAACAAGCAACCAAAAAATGAGTCAGTTTTGGTCAACCCTTGAGCTCCGTACCTAGACACCTGTTTGTCTCTGCCTCTCCATTGCTGGGATTCCAAGCAGGCATATCACAGTCTGCTTTTACATGGGGGTTAGGAATTGAACTTAGGTCCCCATGCTTTGGGGGCAAGCATTTTACTGACTGAGCCATCCCCCCCCAGCCTCCTGGCCATCGTTTTCCAGTTTTCAACTTAGTTCCAATTCTATTTTCTTTTCCTCTCTCTCTTCTTCCCTGCCCCCAACCTGAGACAGAGTCTCCTAGTCAGGCCAGCCTTGAATTTGCTTAGTAGCTGAGGATGTCCTTGAACTTCTGACCCTCCTACCCCCACCTCCTGAGTGCACCACCTAGCCTGGCTTTATGAAGTGCTGGGCTTTGTTTCAGGCTGTTGTAGTTTTTAAGTCTCGTAGTGTTGAAGCTAGCCTGATGGGTTGTAGGTCAAGTACCCGAGGCTACGGTTAACACAAGGGTGAAGATTCCGATAAAGCACATCCGTGCGGGTCCAAAAGGTCAGAAGAGAAGTGTCAGACCATACTGTACATTGAGTCTGCATCGTATCTTAAGGGTACCACTTACTGTCTAGTTACTATGCACCAGACATGACTGTGAAGACTGCGTGCATTTTCATCCATTTGTTCTTTATAGCAACTCATTGAGTAAGATGCAGTTATGATCCTCACATTGTAGATGAGGGAACTGAAACATAGGTTGCAAGGTGTGCTAGTGAAGTTGAAATTATAACTAAGACCTGTTGACTTCCAAGTCTGTTGGATATTCCAGCGCTTAAACCAAAAC
This sequence comes from Peromyscus aztecus, assembly GCA_902168405.1. Lineage (NCBI taxonomy): Eukaryota > Metazoa > Chordata > Mammalia > Rodentia > Cricetidae > Peromyscus > Peromyscus aztecus. The sequence goes on along the minus strand of CABHPQ010001508.1, from coordinate 45,208 downwards.
TCATGATTCTTCTGGGTCTGGACCCATTTACCTGTCTGTAGTGGGACTTTCCAAGGCTAGCTATCCTCCTCAGACTCAAGTCTACATACTGTTCCCACATTCAGCCTGGTGGGATCCTTCAAGTTTGTTCTCCCAAATATCCCAGCTCTGTCCTATGAGAAAATATGTAGGGTTTGCATGACTGGCATTACATTAGATAGGGTTTAAATTACTTGGGGTTTCTATTGCTGTAAAGAGACACCAAGACCACAGCAACGCTTATAAAAGAAAATATTTAATTGGAGCTGGCCTAAAGTTTCAGAGTTTTACTTCATTATCATCATGGTGGGACATGGTGGTGTGCAGGCAGACATGGTGCTGGAGAAGGAGCTGAGGGTGCTGATATCTTGACCTGCAGGCAACAGGAAGTGGTCTGAGACACTGGGTGTGGCTTGAGCATATATGAGACTTCAAAACCCACCTCCACAGTGATGCACTTCCTCAAACAAGGCCATACCTACTCCAACAAAGCCACATCTCCTAATAGCCCCTCCCTATGAGCTTGTGGGGGACCAGTTACATTCAAACTACCATGATGACTTTGGAAGTCATCTCGAAGAACAAGGAGTCAGCATGGAGCAGGCCAGATTCACTCTGTACAAATGAATGCAGCTCAGCTTGGCTGGGGGAGTCAGTTAAGATCAAGGTTGATGAATGAATCATTGAAAAGGCCTCCTAGACATCTGTAAGCATCTCCTATACGTTTGCTATTATGCCGGACAGTAGACTACGGTGGTAACTGAGACACAGACCCTGAAATCTAGCAATTCAACTCAGGGTGTCATGTGTTGTGACTATGGAAGGAAGAGAAAGCATAAGAAAGTAACCACCTTCAAAGGAGGTGAACAGCACAAAAGTAAAGACCTGGAGATGACCTTTTCCCAAAGAAGCAGGAAAATGAAGCCTACTCTTCTGTGTCTGTGGAGGTATCAGCCAGGCTGGAGTAGTGACCTACTGGGCATGTTGCTGGAGGGAGTGCTTGGGACAGAGGCGGGTTCCCAGACTGGACTCCAGGCTTCTCAAGCAGCATGGTTGGCTGTGGAGTCCACCAGCCACCACTGCAGAGCAGGCTGAATTAGAAAACAGTCTTGTGTTATGCTGGATGGAAGCCAGGGTGTTGATAGGATGTTCTGTGAGGACTTGAGATGGCAGAGCACTAGGAACAGGGAAAGCAAAGATGGAAAATGGCATTTGGTGACACTGTAAAGCAAGTCCAGCCTAGATATCTTTTGCAGGGGTTTTTGTTATATGTATTCATTTGTGAATGCGTGTACATGTGTAGGTGAGCACACGTCACGGCATGTGTGAAGATCAGAGGACAGCTTGCAGTTGTTGCTTTTTCCTTCCCATCGTGTAGGTCCCAGAAATGCCACTCAGATTGCCAGGGTTGGTGGCAAGCACGTTTACCCACTGAGTATGGGTCTGGGAGGCTGGATTTTGAAAATCCTTAAACAAAGACCTTGAACTTGATCTTGTAAGCGGTGGGATCTGATGAAGGTGCCGAAAATAGTTTGTATGACATGACCAAATCCTTCCTTTGGAATGGATAGGAGGAGAAAAGCAAGGGAAAGTGATTAGTAGGTGCTGAGGACAGCCTGGATGAGGAAATGACAGCATGGCCAGCCGAGCAGGAGTATAGACTGCCGTCCTCACAAGGGTCTGATGTACCTGCTACGGAAAACTGAAGAGATGAAGCCTTCCCATGATTTTCCCTCCTGGGAGGTGGCTGCACACAGTCAGTGATTGACAGATCCGTGCAGGATGAGTAACGATGTAGTCAGCACTGCTGTGTGCCAGCCCTGGGCTGACTGTTTTCCACAAACCCTTCTCTGTAATCCTCACAGCAGCACGGTGAGATAGCTGGTGCATTTTCCAGATGAGGAAAATGGGGTTTCGAAGAAATGAAGCAACTTGCCTTGAGACAGGAAGCTCACGGCCCCGTGGAGTTGCAAATGTGATGATCTGATAGCAGGGTTCATGCTCTCTGTCATGAAACTGTATCATCTTGCCAGAGAGTGAGGCGCTTCCTTGAGAATCCTCTTACTAATGCATGCACAGAATTTTACATCCTTATTATACTTATAAAGTTGTGTGCCCTACTCTACCTGGAGCATTTTGCTATATCATACGATGTCTTCTCATGGAATGGGGAATTATTTTGGTTATACTGGCAGTGGGTGGTAGGTTCGTTCATGCCCTCACTGGCCTCTCTTCCTTGTGTTTTTAACTCCATTATCTGCCCTAGACCTGGGAAGTCTCCCCCCCCCCACACCCCCCGGAAATGACATTAGTGGATGTGTTCACTGAATGTCCTTATTGGTCCTGGGTTTTCATGACTGTGAGTAAGACTGTAGCAAACATTTTCAGGCATGGGATATTTGCTAAGCCCAGGGTAATTTCCATGGATTGGATCTCTGGAGGTAGACTTACCACTGGATGGAAGCCATGTTGCATCTCTGAACCATAATTCTCTTTGCTTGATTGTGCAAAATTTAGAAGAATTTTTGCCAGTTCATAGTCATGATGCGTCACACAGCCCCATTCAAAGAATGAGGTTTTGGGTTTCAGTGAACCCTGATCCTTCCTGGGCATTATTGTCTTATTAACTGCTCTTTTTTTTTTTTTTTTTTTAAATTTATTTATTTATTTATTCATTCATTTATTTAGTATACACTGTTCTGCCTGCATGTTTTACCTACAGGCCAGATCTCATTAAGGATGGTTGTGAGCCATCATGTGGTTTCTGGGAATTGAACTCAGAACCTCTGGAAGAACAACCAGTGCCCTTAACCGCTGAGCCATCTCTCCAGCCCATTAACTGCTCTTTTTTTTAAGAGAGGTAAGGACCAGTGATATTTAATTTCATCTACATTTGTGAGGTAGTGTCTTTTCTTGTATCCTCGCTGAATAAATGTATGAATATTTTCACTTGGTGACTGCTTGCTTGCTCATATCACTTATCTTTCTACAGAGCTCTATGAGTCATTTCCCAGGTTGACTACCTAGATCTGGGGCAGACATGGGGCATGGACGCCCGAGGAAGCTGGGCAAATGAGCGATTAAGAAATCTACTATCAATTACCAACATGACCAAAATACATCCCCTGTTTAGAATCCACCTTATTGTAATAATTGGGATGACCATAGACCACCTTCTCTTTTCTCAGGTACAAATGAGTATTCCACCAATTAGACCGTTGCTACATGGAAACATTCAGAGATCGAGATAGATATCCTCTAAAAGGACACTGGGTAAGAGTACAGGGAAATCCCACTGGAAGACCTACTTTACAGAATCCATGTGCGTCACTGTGGCAGTTTGGAGAATAAAGTATAGTCAACATTTCCAAGAGGGATCTGCTTACCACAGGTGGTGCCTGGATGAACACTGTTTTAATATGCACTAGGAAAAGCATAAGCTGCTTCCATCTCTGTGACTTCACAGACATTACTGCAAAGAATGGCATAACAAATGTAGATCCAATGAAAGCAGCCAAAATACCTGTTCAGGTGCCTGAGAACTTGGCTAGAATGAAGAGCACAAAGGTGACAGGGAAGTGTCAACTTTGGGAAACGTAACTTTACATACCTATTATCAACACCAAGGTCTTGTATATCTACCATGTGTTAAATATTTAGCCTAGTACCAAGGACACAGATAGAGCTGGTATAGCTGTCTCTAAGACAGTGGTTTTCAACCGATGGGTCACAACCCCTCTAGGGGTTGAATGACCCTTTCACAGGGGTCACCTAAGACCATTGGAAATATCAGATGTTTATACTACAATTAGCAAAATCACAGTTATGAAGTAGCCACAAAAAAACAATTTTATGGTTGGGGGTCATCATAACACGAGGAACTGTATGTTAAAGGATCACAGCATTAGGAAGGTTGACTCATTGCTCTATGAGCTCCCGAGGGAAAAGGACAATGAACTGGTGAAAGGTGGGCATCTGTATTGATGGGAAACAGGTATGTTCAGAACAGCTAGAAGATCTCAGTGGGAGCAGTAAGGATGACACCTCTCACAAGTGTCACAGCAGGACAGTGGATGTCTTCTGACTACATCAGTGTCCATGCCAGACGAAACTGAGTTTCTCCCTCCCTCCTGCCCTCCCTCCCTCCCTCCCTCCCTCCCTTCCTTCCTTGCTTGCTTGCTTCCTTCCTTCCTTCCTTCCTTCCTTCCTTCCTTCCTTCCTTCCTTCCTCCCTTTCTCATCCCATGTTTTACAAATCACCTGCCCACAATGTGAGACTCCTAAGCTATCCAGGTGTGTGCCACAGGGCACCGGAGAGATAAAGAATGTGTATGTGCCCAGGACAACAGCCTTAACTGGTAAATCAAGTCTGTTCTTCTCACCCTGATGATTTCCTCTTTAAAATTCATCTTGGAGGAAGTTGTGCAACATTTGTTTTCCATTCTGGCTAGGGTTACTGGGGCTCACTCAACTCTGAGTAACAAGTGGTCCTCTTGAGGACAGCGAGGCCTTCTGACCATGGGGGAGGGGAGGGGCATGAGTGCCGTGTGATGGCTCAGCAGCTGCAGTAACAAAGTGACCTTGGAAGGATGATAGTGATCCCCAGAGGACCAGGGACTTGGACTGTTACCAACATCCCTGAAGACCGGTGGGCATCTGCTATGAAAAGCCGCCACACAAAGGGCTCTGGGGACAAAACAGAGACGCAAATGTCTCTTTCCTCGAAACTGTGGCTGTAAGACCATTTGCTCTAGTCCAGCGAACAGAAGACAAGCACACACCAGAGATAGAGAAAGGGACTTTTCTGACAGAGGGCCCACGGGAAAAAGGAAGGGTTGAGCTCTCCCAGTCTGGAGCCTGACTGCATGCAGCACTGGAGACTGGAGGTCCCTCTGCAGGATTTCAGTAGCCTTCTGTAGGGGGTGGGGCACAGTGAGACTGGAAAGGCAGAAGAGGGTGGGGAGGCCCGGATGTGAAGAGGAGACAGCACATGCTTCATTTCCGAGACAAGCAGACTTTGGGTGCATGTGGTGCAGGGTGCTTTAGGGAACCAGTGGGTGACATGCCTGGAAAGAGGGTTAAATGACCCAACTCACCAGTTAGTGAGAAGCCATTGGTATTCCAATGGGGTGAGTGAGAGTGATCTGTATTTTCTTTGGGGGACATGACTGTGGCAGGTGTCGGGTGCATGAGCCGGAGGAGGAAGAAACTGGAGATAGGAAACTCGTTGGGCAACTATTGCAATAGCTGGGTGAGAGCTAATGAAGAGCTGATCAGGGCTGTGGCCATCAGGACAGAAGAGAGAAACGGTGTGGGAGACGTGGGGAGTAACATTGCCAAGGCCTGACAATGACTATGGTATAGAAAGTCAGAGAGAGGAATACAAAATGAAAGTCATCTTGTATTGATGAATTTTGTGTGAGGGTTAGAGGAGGCTGGATGGGCCATAGCCAATGTTGAATCACTGGTTTAGGGAAGGAGTTGGGGGAACTTAAGAAAAACTGGATTTTTTTTTTAATAGACTGTCCATCCTTAAGTGTATCGTGAGGAACAAGAGTGTTATGGTAATGGCCAACATGACAGATGCCAATGTTCTGGCTTTGAAAGGAAGTCAACAGACCTTAGGAAGAAGGGCTGTGGAGAGTGCTTTAAACACTGTCATTGTGGAGGCTTGAGAAATGAGCGTTCTTAGCACTTGAATTTCAGTGCTTGCCAAGTCTGCGGTTAAAACTCTCTGATTTGAGATGAACTCCCTAGAACCGTCACTAAGACCATACTCAAAACTTCTCAGACCTGAGCCTCTTGTCTCAGGTGCCTGATCTCTGAGAGATGATAGGTAGCTAGGCTACCCATCCTTCCATTCATTTATCCATCCCATCCATCTATCCGCATCCCATTTGTCCATTCAAGCCTCACTCCCTCCCCACCTTTCCCTTAAAGAAGACTTACTGCATGCTTACCATGGCTACGCACCATGCTGGCCATACTTTACCATTGGCATTATAGCAGAAGGTAAGAAAGACAAAATCCTGACCACCTCGGACCAGCACACCAGAGGCCGAAGAAGATCCTGAGTAAAACAGATGAGCGAAGGTTATGATGGACGGCAGTGTTATAGAGAAAAGGCCGAAATGGAAGTGAAGATTGTCAGGGGAGGACGTTGCTGTTGAAACAGGGTAGGGAGAACTGCTTCTCTGAGGGAAAGACATCTGAGAAAGAAGAAAGCCGTGGGCAAATCCAAGGAAGACTATTCCAGCTTGGGGATTCTGAGTTGGACCCACACTAGGAATGTTTGAACAGTAGTAAAGAGGGGACGCAACAGAAGGGGGGATACCGCAGGGCCAGGAAAGCATGGGATGGATAGGTTCTTCCTGGGCAATGCCTTCTCAGCTATCTTCTGGAGACCATTTCCCAATCCTGTGGAGTGGTCCTAGGATGGGAACTTAGAGGATGGGTTAGCTGACTTACTTTTGGGCAGGGCTTGCTTTGCAAAGAACAGAGGGGATATCTGGGCACAGAAAGGAAGGGCTTCCTGCTGAGAAGCCTGGAGCACTTCTTCCTTTAGTAGCTTCAGTCCACGATGGAGCTTTCCCCTCCCACCTGTGTGATGGAGGCTGGCAGAAGGCCTGGGTCTTCCTAGCAGCCTTCTCAAGGCTGATTCATAGCAGAATTACTCAACATGTATAGATTCTAAAATAAAAATAAGTTCTCTTAAATGACTCTAAAAATGTACCCGTGTTCTTTGAATGCTTGCATCACAGATTGCATTTAGTTTATAGCTTCCTTGCTTGCTTTCTTACACCAAGCTGCAAGGTGGGGCTGGGAGGAAGAGACTCACACAGGCTGAAGCCTATACTTAAATTTCATCTCCATGGCAGCCCGACAGCCCCCTGACCATGTGGAACCTGCACACGTCTTGAAGAACAGCTTTAGAACTTCGGCTCCTGCTTATCTAAGAGTTTCTTTCATTTATGGAGAGTTCATTCCACCTCCCTCACAGTTATTTACCACGAAGGTGGGGAGGGCTGCATTGCCCTGTGGTTCTTTGAATTGGATAACACCCTTGCTCACTAGCTGGGCTGCTGGGCCCTTGGAAAGGCAGATAAATGCGCGGGGGTGGGAGGGGGGGGGGGGGTGGCAAGGAGAGTGGGGCCTTGCCCCTGGTGGAGTCTATGAACTTGTAGATCAAAAGATCAATCCTTGCTTTAAGAGCTGGTGCCACTATTCATGAGCCCGGTGGGGACTGCCCAAGAAGGAACACAACCACTTGTTGTCATTAAAAGATAAAAAGCTGCAGCTGGCTTCCCACCCCTCCCCCCCAAAATCACTTGGGTCCCCTGTACAAGGAAGGTGGAGCCTTTGACTCCACTTACTCTTATCAATTGCTGACAGATTAATATAGAACTGACAAGACAAAGTTGACGAAGGGGATGCTGGTAATCTACTTTTAGAGAAGCACCTGGAACCATCGTTCTCTTAATTGACTATGATTGGCTTGTTGATGAGGAGGCCTCGCTCTGTCCTCTAGTACAAATCTGAAAATGTAAGTTCTGAGACAGGTCCAGAAAATCCAGTCTCTGAAAATCCATAAAATGCCTTGATTGTTTGTCTTCCTAATTCCACGAGGTATCGACAGACAGTTATGTTGGGGGAGGGGGCAAGGGGAGGCTCCTTAGTGAATAAGATTTCTGAGGAATGCTAGATTTAAACCCCAAACCTGGGTCATCCAATGCCTTTTCACCCAGGGAGAGCACATAACTGGTCCAGTGTCAGGGCCAGTAGTCCAAAGACTTGTCCTCCTCCAGATCTTTCCATTTGCCTCGAGAAACACAGAGCAGAAACAAATCTGAAAGCAGAGGTAGTCATGAATCATTACTTCGAAGGAAAAGTAAATGTCAGGAGGTCAGCCAGTCTTGAATCATCCCGGAAGCCGAGGTGGAAGATGCCCAAAACAGTATAGGGAAAGAGCAAGAACCAGAGATTAAGAGATGAGTGAAACAGTGAAATTATACGAGGCTAAGATATGAGTGGGGAGTCTGCTGATTCATTACTTTGTTGAACAAATCCTTGCCCAATGTCTGTGAGATAACAGACATCACTGGAAACGAAGCAAACAAAGGCACACAGAAGAAAAGCTGGTCCTCGCTCTGATAGTTTGGAATTCTATCTTATTAGTGCTTCTGACACTCCTTTGTCTCCTTGGTAACCCCCCCCCCCCCCCGCAACTCCATCCCCTCCATGAGGTCTAGATTCTGCAAAGCACAAGTGTGTGCCAGCTTGTGGGTCTGACTTGTAAGCTCTGACTTGTCCCCATGTCCTGGTGCAAGAGCAAAGCGGTGGTTTGAATCCACACTTTGAGGCTTTGAATTTTGCCGTGTGGGGGAAGAATAGGAAAGGCGTTGATGGGCCTTTGGGGTTCATTCAAAGTGGATGCAGGCAGGCATGGGGCACGTACTTCTTTGATGATGGGAGAGGCCGAGATGACAAATGAAGGCCAAAGGAAGTGTCTGTGTTTTTCCTATTTTGTAGTAAGTCTTAGGCAAAGAGGAGGTTTGACCCCTCACTCCAGTAGCTTGTAAGAACCTTCAAGGAAAAAAGACTCTCATGCTATAAACCAGAACTCACAGACAGGCCACTCCTTTTAAAAGCCCCAGGGTTCTCCAAGGTCAAGAACGGTGGTTGTGTTAGTTACTTCACACACTGCTGTGACACACACACACACACACACACACACACACACACACACACACACACACACACAAATTTTCTGACAAAAGCAACTTAAGGAAGTATGATAGTTTGAATGCAACTGACTCCCATGATCTCAGAGGGAGTAGATCTCAGAGAGATTGGAGTAGGTGTACTATTAGGAGGTGTGGCCTTGTTGGAGGAAGTGTGTCACTGTAGGGCCAGGTTTGGGGGTCTCCTATGCTGAAGAAAGCCGCCCAGTGTCTGAGACTATTTCCTGTTGCCTTCTGATCAAGATGTAGCCAGTGCCATGTCTGCCTGCATGCCTCTGTGCTCCCCACCATGATGATAATGGACTAAACCTCTGAAACTGTAAGCCACCACCTCAATGAAATGTTTTCCTTTACAAGACTTCCCATGGTCATGGTGTCTCTTCACAGCCATAGAAACCCTAACTAAGACAGGAAGGGAGAGTTTATTTGACCCAGAATTCAAGGGGAAACAGTCCATCGCTGTGGGGCGGGCACAGTAGCAGGCGCAGAAGAAGCTGGTCACGTTTGTGTGTGTGACATTTTCTGATTTTCAATTGTTGATGATCAAATTTGAACTTAACAATACATGGGACAACACGATTTAAGTAAGTTTGTGATTTTGTGTTGGGTTGTATTTAGAGCTAGCCTGGGCTACACGTGGCCCTCATGCTGTATGTTGGACCCTCCTGAGTGGGTATTAAAGACTCAGAATTTGGGACAGATTTTGATTCTATTTTTTGGAGTCAGTCTCTTTTCCTAGAACTACCCAGGTTTTCTTGTAGGCCTACTCTGAACCCAAACTAAAAACCAAGAATTTATTTCAACACAAACTATTTAAAACTACAAACATATATACCTACTTATGAGTCTTTATTCTGTATATAAAAGGATAAAATGAAGTGAGAAAAAGAAAAATTGGTCAAAAAATTTAAACAAACAAACAACAACAACAAAGGACCAGGCATGGTGGTCCATGCCTCTAATCCCAGAACTTGGAAGGTAGATACAGGAGGATCAGGAGTTCAAGGTTATCTTCAGCTACCTAATGGGTTCAAAGCCAGGGCTGCATGACATCCTGTCTCAAAACAACAAGTACAATACAATTTGGTAAAAAAGAAAGAATTTGAGATAAAAATTAATAGAGCCACACAGACAAGGAAGCTTAAGCTAAAATATGGGTCTTATAAAGCTGCCTTGGCATTGGTTCATCAACTGACAGCTGTATGCTCTCGATGGAATTGGTAAGAAGGAGCAGAACCCATGCAAACTCTTTACGCTTATCTGCTGAACCTCCCTTAAGTCTCGACTTGTTCTAAAATTAATTAGTAACTGCTGTGTAACTAAAAACCTCGGAGGACTTTTTCCCAATGACTCAATCCGTCTCAAAAGTTACCTATACTTACCTATTTCATGCAGAGTCTGCCTTTGTGGTTTTATCACTTGTAAGTAGCTATGCTGACAGCAACTAGTTCCCCCTGCTTTTTATGGAAAAATTAAAAAAAAAACCAAAAGCCTCAGCTGGTTCAATAATCTTTTCTTGAATATCCACTGTTGAGACTCTGAGTACCTCATTTGAATACCTGCAGAGAGTTTCAAGGTCCCACAGTAACTGAACCAGAGGTATTTCAGGGTTTCTGTAATTGCACCTGCTGACATTTGCCTGTCTGTCATGGTGAGCTCAGAGCAGGCTGACTTCACACTGTTGAAGGAAGACTGCAATCCTGACATACAAAGGGCAAAACCCACTTCGGTGTGGGCTCAGTTTTGTTTGGTTTTGATTTGGAAACACATTCTCCTTGCCCACTAGGCTAGTAAGTTCCGTTTTAACTAGGACTTAAGGACACGGTGCTTGCTTTAAAAAGACCATTGCACAAAATGAAAGAACAGCAACTTTGAAAGAGGTTGACTGTTCTTTGTGTGTGTGCCGGTGTGCAAGAAGTGTGCAAGAGCATGTGAAAGCATGAATGTAGAGGTCAGAGGTCAAGAGCAGCCATCTTCCTCAATCGCTTTCCATCTTTTTTTTTTTTTTTTTTTTTTTTTGGTTTTTCGAGACAGGGTTTCTCCATGTAGCTTTGTGCCTTTCCTGGAACTCACTTGGTAGCCCAGGCTGGCCTTGAACTCACAGAGATCCGCCTGGCTCTGCCTCCCGAGTGCTGGGATTAAAGGCGTGCGCCACCACTGCCCGGCTCCATCTTATTTTTTTAAAATTAAATTTGTTACATTTATTTATTGTTTATATGTGTGGGTGGACGCACAAGTGCTAATATGGTGGTCAGAAGACAACTTGGAGGGATTACTTCCTCCTTCCATCATGTGTGTCTTGGGGATCGAAATCAGGTCCTTACCTGATCAGCCATCTTTCCAGGCCCACCTCATGTTTTGAGACAGGGTGTCTCACTAAGTCGGGAGCTTCCCAGGTTGGCTAGACTAGCTAGACCAAGACCTGGGTACTTAACCTATCTCTGCCTCCCCGTGACTGCAATATAAAGCTGTAAATTTTTTTTAAAAAACATTTACTTTATGTGTATGAGTGTTTTGTCTACATGTATATATGTGTACTACATGTGATCCTGGTGACTGCCAGGGACCAGGAGAGGGTGTCAGAGCCCCTGAAACTGGAATGGCAGATGGTTATAAGCTGTTATGTGGGTTCTGGGAATGAAACCCAAGTCCTCTGCAAGAGCAGCCCCGTGCTCTAAACTGCTGAGTCGTCTCTCCAGCCCCAGAGCCAACTTTCTTGTTTGTTGTTTTTTGTTTGTTAGAGACAGGGTCCCTCTATGTAGCCCTGGCTGTCCTGGAACTCACAATGTAGACCAGGTTGGCATCGAAACTTACAGATTCATGCCCGCCTCTGCCTCCTAAGTGTTGGGGTTGAAGTCAGGCACCACCATGCCTGACCCCTTCATTTTTACACATCGGTGCTGGCTTGGAACTCAGGTGAGCATGCTTGTTAAGCAGGAGCTTTACAGGTCATAGCATCTCTCTAACTCCTGCTTACTTTTACTCATAACTTTTCACCTGAATCCAGTATCAGTGGCTGGTCAAATTTTGACTCACCTAAAGCGTAACTGTGCCGATAAAGATCTCAATAAGAGTGGATATGGCTGTGACATTCTTTCAGTCTTCATGGTGTGAAATGAAAGTGAAAATGGTTTCTAACTTCTACACACAGTTAGAAAAATACCCACCCCCCTTCAGTTAGTAAGGGCATCATGTAAAATTGTGGAAGCAGTTTGTTTAAGACTAGAAAGAACTCAAATTAGAAGTTTTCATTTTTTTTTTTAAAAGTTCATGAGGTATTTGAAACACTTCTTAGCTGGTTTCACAAGCAGGTATGAATATCAGTCCTCTTGGCTCTCATATGATGCTGTTGACTCAGTCACCCAACTATTGTGGAGGCCTTCTCACGCCAGACACGTAGAAAAAAACGTTGTTCGAAGAGCAACAGCTTTCAAACAGTGCGAAATTTCCAGATGGGTCACTCATAGAGTAGATATGAACAAACCGTTTGGATTGGTCCTCATCAATACTCTGATGCAATTAGTCATAAATTTCTTAAAAAGAAATAAAATAAAAAAATAAAGCCTCAACACCAGCAGAACTCCTCAATATTGTCAGCTGAGATATCAATCGTTTGCCACCCTCGGAGCAGAGAAAGGATAGCCATCAGGTTGGTCACTTGTCACACTTGGCAGCACATCAAGTTCAAGAGCTTTTTATGTTAGCTCAGGAATTTCATTAAAATAGCTTACTAATATAGTGGGAGCCTTTTGAAGAGTGTGGTTAGTGGAAGCTTTCGTATCGGTGAGATATACAGGTTTTGGTCGATTTTTACTAACTATTTTGTGGTCCTATGGTAGGTTTCAGATAAAAATAATCTTGTTCTCATCTCACTGTTTTTTTTTTTTTGCTCTGTGTTAATGGAAATTTAAGTTCAGATGCCATGGAACCCGGTTCCTGCAAAGATCTGCCACCAGGATTGGGTTCTGTGGTGTTTATAAGAGAATGACTACCTCTCGTCTGTTTCATCATCGAATGGTGGAAACTCCAGATCTGAACAACAAGAGTTGTTTCCTTGGGTTGAAATTGAAAAGAGAGCAGACTCGGCCTCGCTTATCTCATTCGGCATCGAAAGAAGAAACAAAATTTGACTTGCGGATTGACACTTGATTTGAATAATTGTTCTTGTAAGCCTCACTAAGTGTCTTCTGTCTTCCTAGCTGCCTTCCGATCTTAGTGATGATTTTGAAGCTAGAATAAAATGGTTTGAAGGTTATGAAGCACTCTCCGGACCTTTCTCCTCTACGGGCAAGAGTTCTTAGAAGGAGCTACTATCACTGTCATCCCGTGTCGCGGGTCACCTTTGCACGGGTCGCCCCACACAGACTAAGTCGAGTTATTTGTTAGCCATGGAGACACCTTTTGAGAAAGGTCTCCTCAAGTGAACTCGTCCTTCTTGAATACTGTGAGATGTGCTTCATAGACTAAGATAGTTAACCCGTCAACCACTGACTGAAGAGTCTTTTGTGGAGTGCTCTAGGCTTAGGCTGCACAAACACCCACCCTGGGTTCACAGGACCTCCGCCTCTCCCTTTCTTCCTCCCTCCATCTCCTAATATTTCTTGGTGCTCGTGAACCCAAAATACATACTTGGCTTACAACATTTTCTACACTTGGCTTCATAGACTATGTTTTTTTGAATACAGGGTTTCATATATTGTAGAATGGCCTTAAACTCATTATATAGCCCTAAAGGACTTCAAAATTTTAGTTTTCTTGTCTCTATCCCATGTCTATAGAGTTTTTTTATCCTGCCTAGTTTATGTGGTGATGCTGATGGAACCCAGTTTTTGTACATGTTAGGCAAATGCTACCAAATGAGCCATACCCCTGACCTCTTTTTTCTAGATTTCCTTTTTATTGTTATTGTTTTGTTTTTGAGACAGGACCTCACTATGTGTCCCTGGCTGGCCTAGAACACCCTATGTAAACAAGATTGACCTTGAACTCACAGAGATCTTCCCACCTCTGCCTCCCGAGTACAGAGCTCAAAGGCATGCACCACCACACCTGGCCTTCCTAGATTTCTTAATCCTTTAAAATGAGCATCACTGATTTGGTCTCTCCAATCATCTTCTAAGATATTGGGAGTTTAGGAACATTTCTATGTTTGTGCAAAAAGAAAATAGTTACAATTAAAGTATTCTATCAAAAAAAATGTTTTTCAGGGCTGGAGAGATAGCTCAGTAGTTAGGAGTATTTTGCTGCTCTTTGCAGAGGACCTGGGTTCAGTTCACAGCACTCATGTGATAGCTCAGAACCAAATGTAACTCCAGGTCCAGGGAATCCAATGCCTTCTCCTAAACCTCAAGAGTACCAGGCATGAAAGTGGTGCACATACATACATACGGGCCAAACATTCATACACATAAAAGAAACATATAAAAACTTTAAAAAAATTAGCCTTTTCAGCCATGTGTATCGGAATATATGTATAATCCTGGTGCCCAGAAAGCTGAGGCAGGGTGACTGTGAGCTCAAGGTCTGATTGGGATACGTGGTGAGACCCTGTTTAAAAAAGGAAACATCAGACCTACCTTGAACTCTTCACTGCAAGAGCTTTCTTTAGCTCTTGGTTGAACTTAAGATTATTATCATATAGATAGTTCTTACATATCTTATATTGTCTGAACAGTTGTCCTTTGAAAAAGGATTGTTTCCAGGAACCCTAGAAATACAAAAAGGGTCCTTCGACACTCATATAAATCTCCATACAAATTGATTACATCCCCTTAATATTTAATCCATCCTTAGATCACTGATAGCTGCCAATACTATATAAATAGTTATACTGCAGTGTCTAGGAAATAATGGCAAGGAAAATGACATGTTCAGAATAGAAGTAATGTTAATTCTGAGCATTTTGGGTCAACTTTTTTTGGAATCATGAATGTGGAGCTCATGAATAAGAGGAATAACTAGAAATGTGTTGGGATCTTCACTCCTCTTCTTTAAACAAGGGACTTGTCTTTCTTTCAGCTGTTCCCCTGTGTCCGGCACATTCTCTGTACGGATTGGCTGGAAGATAGAAGTAAACTTTGGTTGGTCAATTTTTTTTTTTTTTGGTACTGTAACAAATACCTAAGGCAATCAGGTTATACAGAAACAAGGTTATTCAGGCCTGTGATTTTAGAGGTTTCCATACAAGATCAGTTGTCCCTGTTGCTTTGGGATCTTGTCTAAGCAGTACACGTGACAGAGGAACCTGCCCACCTCATGCTGGCTGGGCATTAGAAGACAGAGTGAGACAGGGAAATGGCTCAGGCAGTAAAGTGTTGTCCCCACCAGCACGAGGACTCCAGGTGGATCTCCAGAACCCATCCGGAAAACTGGGCATGATGGTCCACACTCTTAATCCCAGTGCTGGAGAGAGAGAGAGAGACAGGAGAATTCCTGGAGCTCACTGGCCAGGCAGCCTAGCCTGCTCAGAGCACTCCAGGCAAAATGAGAGACCCTGTTCCCAAAACAAGGTGGATCAAGGTGGATGGCACTGAGAAGTGACATTTGAGTTCGTTCTTTGGCTTCCACATACACACATGCGTCATACATAGGCACCTGGACACACATAAACATGAGAGAGAGAGAGAGAGAGAGAGAGAATGAACAAGGCAGGAAGAGCTCTACAACTTGTTTTGACACAATTTCTCAATGACCAGACTCCTCATTTCCTTCTAGTAGGTTCCACTACCTGAAGGTTCAGCCAGCATTCAATAGCAAAACAGAATGGGGACCAAGCCTTTAACTTGCACAGCTGTGGGGGGGACACATATGTAAACTGCAGGAACATCTAACGCTTCTGACAGTCCGTCATCATCTCCGGAACCAGGCCTCCATGAAGGACCACTGCCGGAGACCCCGAGGTTTCTTAGGAGATTTCTTAGAGCCTCGTCACCTTCATTGTTTTTGAATGGAGAAAGTGTTGCTGACTGACTCTCATGGTGCCATAGGATGTGTTTCTGAGTAAATCACGTCTTTCTTTTCAGGCTACAAACCATTCAAAGCCCCACCGAGGTCAGAGTGACTGACGTTAGAGACCAAAGAACCGGAAGGGCTTTCTCACTGTAATAGAGAATGGAATAATTTTCAGGACATACTTCAAGGTGTTGTATAAACATGGCTACAGAAGAAATAATGAGTAATCAAAACATGTAAACCTGTTTTCCTCAGAAACGCGTTAAGAACTAAGCGATGGTACAAAAGTGTGGATTTCTAATTCTACACATTTTGGTTCAAGATATAAGTGAATAGCAGCAGCCACAGACTGCTTTTTTTTTTTTTTTGAGAGTCTCTGCCTCTAGAGGTCTAAAGGTTCGGCATGCAAATCTAGAGTCTAAAAGTGGTAGACAGGAAGGGCTCCTTTTCTATCCTGCACCATGGACTTCACACACCAGCCTCTCTGCCCTCTGGGTGGGAGGCAGAGTCAACGCGTTAGAGGGGGTGAGAGGAAGGAAGGCTGGGATGTTTATTCCCAACAACCTCTCTACCAGGCGTCAAGGTGGCAGACTTGTATTTTCTGTGTGTGTGTAAGTATGAATGCACATGTGTGTACAGTTATGAATGTATGTGTGTGTGTGTGTGTGTGTGTGTGTGTGCAGGTATGTGTGTGTTGTACAGACTAGAGAACAACCTCAGGTGCTATTCACCTTATTTTGGTGAGACAGAGTCTCTCGCCATATCTCAGAACACACCAAGTAGGCGAGACTACTGCCTGAGCAGTGAGCTCTAGGGATCAGCCTGTCACTCCATTTTTTTTTGTTTTAACATGGGTCTGGGAATTGAACTCAAATCCTCAGGCTTGCTACACAGGCCTCTTACCGCCTGAGCTGTCTCTCCAGCCCAGGGCTGCATCGTCAACCCAAAGCCTCAGCTCTTGCCAGGTGTCCTTTCCATTCCTAGTGAGCACTTCCCTTTTTTTTCTGTTTAGACCTGGACATGCTGAGACTTCAAGCTGTTGCTGGCACCAGAATCCTTCATGAGCTGTTGCTGGCCTTGCTCAACCTGGCCCAGGCCCTGGTTTCCAAGAACACCTCCCTTTTTGTTTTTACTGATAACCTCCTTCTAATATACCATTTGCTTTTTTACCTGGGACCCTGACCACCACTGAGTTTGAATCAAGTCCTCTGGCTCCTGCCCCACCCTCTTTCATTTACATTCCCCAACTCATAAGCAGGTTTAGAAATCCCAATGGCCCTGGATAAGGTGAGGACATCTAACGCTTGGCATGGTGATGGTAACTAATAATATTGCATTACACACCTGAAATTGGCCAGGAGAGCCAGCCTGAAGCATTCTCATTGTGCATGTACAGGGTGGCTGCGTAAGGTGACGGATATGCTAAGCTGTTGGATTGCAGTAGTCATTTCATAATGGATACAAAAACATCATGACTGTACATCGTGAATTTCCCCTACCGTTTTTGTCAGCGATACCGCATCAGGGCTGGAAAGACACAAAGAACTGTATTTGATCGAGAGGAAAGAAAAGGCCTATGACTATAAATGCTCAGATTGTGTGGAAACGTTTTTTTGAGCGTTTGAGGAAGAACCATTGAACCTAAGACTGAGTAATGAGCCGCAGAAGGGGAAAGGCTGACTCGAGGGAGGCTCTGCAGGAAATCTCGCAGAGGTGAAATCTGACTGGGGTAAAAGTGCAACTGTCTGGGAGGCAGGAGGGTGATGTGGTTCCGGCGATGCAGTTAGAGGAAGTGGGACTACAGCCGCTGCAGTCAGCCCACCCCAGGCTGATTAGAAGTTTTCCAAACAGCAAAGCCCCTAAACAGAAGCCGACAGTGCACCAGAGCTCAACAGCAGCAGCGGGGCGCTTAGCTTGGGCTACACGGGACACAGGTGTTGGACTTCACATTGGCCTTGGGTCTCCAGGAAGGTGTCTGGCTACAGTAGCTCTGGGGGTACATCTGGCCTAGCAGAGTTTTCACCTGGCATCTTGACCCCGTTGAAGGTCGCCTTTACCTACTGGCATTTCCTTTCGTT
This sequence comes from Peromyscus aztecus, assembly GCA_902168405.1. NCBI lineage: Eukaryota > Metazoa > Chordata > Mammalia > Rodentia > Cricetidae > Peromyscus > Peromyscus aztecus. The sequence goes on along the minus strand of CABHPQ010001508.1, from coordinate 27,421 downwards.
GTGGTCCCAACTGCTTTTTCTCCGAGAGAAAATGGAGACGTGGTAAGCCAGGAAGTAGGGTGCTGTTAGCTGAGGCAAGGGACTGTGTCCCAGAACCAATGAAACTTTATTCCAGTCTCAACTCTGTCATTTTGTGGGACCTCATTCAAGTTACTGGAACCCTGTTTTCTCAGAGTACAGTGGACACTTTGGTGAGACTGACCAAGGATGTCACTTCCGTTTCTCCGGCCCTTAGATTTCTCCTAAGAACTGGACTAAAGAGAGTCATCCATCTTGGACGGTTCCCGGATGGTGAAGGGTACCTCACTCAGGCCCCTTCCCTCCTGTTTTGGAATCTGTCTTCCAGGAAAAGCAGTGAGGTCTTAATATCTCTAGCCCTGGCGCCTCCCACAAACTCTACACACAGTGTCAGGTTCAAAGAGTCCAAGATCCTGGAGCTTAGCCTGTAGTGACTGTCTCCCAGGCGATCTGTCCTGCAGAGAATATAAGCCAGGGCGAGGAGCAGCCTGCTGTTTGGCTACGTGGTCAGGAGGAGCAGGAGAGTCATTCTGAATATGGCTGGCTTCTCTGCATTGCTTTCCCATTCTACTTGACTCCCCTTGACCACATGTGTGAAAGAAATCAGTCTGCTGCTCTTCGTTTTTTTTTTTTTTTTTTTTCGGTTTTCCCAAAGTCAACTCACCCTTTTGGCTGACTGTGCCCCTCATTAACTAGTTATTTGGATGCTGCATCGAGTCATCCCTATGGAACACTCCTTCACAGCAGTCTCCCTCTGCATAAGCCAAGGGGCTTTGATTGTGTGTGTGTGTGTGTGTGTGTGTGTGTGTGTGTGTGAGAGAGAGAGAGAGAGAGAGAGAGAGAGAGAGAACACACATGTGCCACAGCATGTGTGTTGAAGTCAGACGACAACCTTGGATGCTGGTCCTTGCAGCCCACCCTGGGTGAGACAGGGTCATGCTGTCCTTTTCAACTGTGTACACTAGGCTAGCTGGCCCGTGAGTTTCCAGGGATTGTCCTGTTTCCACTTCCCGTTTTACCACAGGAACAACTGGATTACAGACAGGCACCATTAAGGCACTTGGCTCGCTGTGGCTTCTGGGGACTCAGACTCAGGACTTTGCTTTTGCCAGGCAAGTGCTTTATCCACTGACTCGTCATTTTTCTCAGCCCCCAAGAGGCTTTAACTTCTTTTCTCCTTGGCCAACTTTGCCTTTCACTTCCAACAGAATTCACACGGAGCTGCTCTGGGCAACATTTCCCATGGGCCTTCCTTGAGTAGAATCCTTGTCCTCCTCCGGGGTTTTCAGACACTGCGCATCTCTCTCTTGGTGACATCTGTCACCCATTGTAGAGTCATTCCTATCTGCTGGAGGGGGAGCCCCCAGAAGCCAGAGACCCAGTTTTTGCACATCTCTGACTAGAATATAGACTCCTGCAGGAGGAGGAAGAGACTAGAGAGAGGAAGGAGGCCTATCTTGTTCACCACAAGCTTGCAGATTGCATAGGCATAGGTGAAGATGAGGGACAGATGACCCAGAGAATGTGTGAGCATCTCTGACTACAGGCAAGAACAAACTAGCTCTGGCAGGGCACTGATGAGGGGACTTGTTTTCTGGTGACCCCCTCCCCCACTCCTGGGTCCTCCATAGAGTCACTTTGGGTGTCTAGAGTTGTTCACTGAGAGATACTGAGATTCTGGGTGAGGGGTGGAGAGGAGTTATTGATACTTACTAGAGATGGGTTATATCATTTCTAGAGAGCGTTCTCTACACTTCCTCAGAGGTAAAGGCTGAGCAGAATGGCTACTTCCTCAATCGAGTCTTCTCTGGGGTGGAAAGAACTGTCTAGAGATTCTGCCTTGGCTTGGGGATGATGATCTGGCCTGAGAAAATCAGAAGCCACAATCCTGAGAGAATCAGAATTTGTCAGTGGAACAGCTAGGAAAAATAGAACATTTTTCATAGCTGGAAGGCTGTCCCCAACTAGCTGATGGTCAGCGATGTCCTGCCTTAGGTATTAAAATGATTGGTTCATGCTATCTCCCAAGATCTCAAAATTCTCTATAAGCTCTGCTTTTCTTTTTGGTGGCTAAGGCCACCCTGAAGACTCACACTTCCAACGTGTTCTTTGCAGAATGTAGTGAACTCATACATACATTTTTTTTTTAAAAATGGTGGCATAGATAGCTAAACTTTCCCCTGCTGTGACTAAGCTGGTTGGTGGTTTTGGATGATTTTGGGCAGGAGGGAGTGGGGGTGTTTGTTGGTTGGGGGGGGGGGAGACGACGGTGTATAGCAGATAACAAATGTGCATTTGCACGCTTTGTCCACTAGGGGCTTTAAAAAAGTGATCTGGTTGAATCTCGGTGTGGCCATCTTCAAGCTGATAAACCTAGAAGCTAACCATCTCATCTACATTTCAACACAGGATCAAAAATTATACTCCTGAGAAATGTTACTGGGCTTTTAATGGCTGCCCGGAAAACTCGACCTTGGTCATATTAACCTAATAATCATAGAAAATATAAAAACATAGTTCACAACCTAATCATAGAAAATATAAAACCATAGTTCATACAAGATACCATTCACTAACAAGTATTTATTAAGTACCTACTCTGTGATAAGCATTGTTGTACATACTTGGGGACACATCAGTGAAGAAAATAAATATTTTTGGTTTTCTGGGGCTTGCACACTATCTGGAGGTGGGAGAGGCAATAAACAATACATACAATACATAATATCTAAAATGTTGAAGGATGGTAAGTACTGTAGAGAGAAAAACAAACAAGATGGTAAGCAGAGTTGTATCCCACAGGGGTAGGCGTTCGGAAGTGTATGGTTTTGATATGGAAGTGTCTCCCAAAAGGCTTGTGGGTTGAGACTGAACGATGTGGTTGCTGAGCTCAGAAAGGGATTAGAGCACAAGTGAGTTCACGGCCGAATGGGTTATTAAGAGGTAGGGCCTACCTGAACAACAGGAAGACTGTCACAGGGGGGTGTGCCTCTGGGGTGTATCTTTTCCTGAACATCCGCCTCCCCCACTTCATGAGGTGAGGTGATCAGCTCTGCCACAGCCTTCTGCCACGACGCTCTGACCAAGAGTGAGGGACCCAGCATCCTCAAACTGAACACTCTGAAGTGATGAGCTAAAAATAAGCCTTTCTTTCTTTTAAGTTGTTTTCTTGGCTCTTCTCTCACAGTGACAGAAAACTGACTAATGCAGGAAGATGGCCCTGGGCCTTTAGGGTGGGCCCAAGCTGAGACGGTGGTGTCTCAGCGAAGACGTGAAGGAGGCTGTGGAGTTAGCCATGTGGTTTCTGGGAGGAGAACATTTTAGAGAAAGGGAACAGCGAATCCGAAGCTCCTTGGGTCTTGCTTGAGGACTAGGAAGGGTGTGAGTGGAGTTGGAGTTGAGTGAGCATGAGGGTGCAGTAGAAGTCACTGGGAGGAAGACCACAGGGTCATGCTAGCCTGTGCTCGGAGGGATTTGGAGCTGCTGCAGAGTTTTGCATAAAGATCTGACAGTTTCACATGGTGTTTTTGGTCAGTATGTGTGCAGTGTGTGTGTGTGTGTGTGTGTGTGTGTGTGTGTGTGTGTACATATGAGCATGTGTTGTATGGAGGAAAGATGTTGGCATGGATGTCTTCTACTGTTATTTTCCACTGTATTTTTGAGACAGGGTCTCTCACCAATTTGACTAGAGAAGTTGATAAGCAAAGCCCTGGGGACCCAACTGTCTCCAGCCTCCCCAGCAAGGGTTACAGATCCATATGCCCACTCTCCACTTTTATGTGAGTGCTGGGCCTCTGAGCTCAGTCCCTCACACTTGAGCAACAAGAATTCTTACCCACATTGAGCCATGTCTACAGCCCCCCAGATAGAAATAAGGTTCTGACTCCACTCTCTTAACCCAATGGGTAATGTTAACTCAGAGCATCTAGTGGAGCCCTAGCATCACTGCAGGCCGAGCCAGAGACCCACAGGAACTAATCATCTCTGAGGTTGGTAAAATCCATTTTACCAAGAAAGCAAAGCAGCCACAACAAAACAGCCTGGCTGGGACGGGTTAAACAATGGAAACTGACTTTCTCATAGTTCTAGAGGCCAGAAGAACCAAGATCAAGGTGTTGGCTGTATTGATGTTCCCTGGGCTTTTCATCTTAGCTTACAGGTGGCCACCTTCTCAGGGTGTTCTCAGACAGTCTTTCCTCTGTGTGCAGGCCTTCTTGGAGTCTGGGTGACAAAATTTCTTCTTCTAAGAAGGACATCAATTATATGGGGTCAGGGCCCCACTTGTGGGAACATTTCATGTAGTTCCATTTCACTTCTATTAGAAGTTCCAAAGCCAGCTACATTTGGAGCAACCACAGCTGAGGACTTGGACATGTGGATTCATCCCAGGACAGTTAGAGTAGCCCCCACCCTGCTACCACAGCAGTGACACCTTGGGAAGACTGAGGCCTCTTCACAAGGTAAGGTTATTTGCTTTAGAGCTGACTTTCATTGAAAAACAAACAAACGTAGATTTGTTCTAGGCAGGACATGGGTCTGAGTCAGACTTCCCAGAGAAAGAACATCACTGTGTGCTGTATTCATGGAAGCTTCTTAGGAGTGAGCTAAGGCTTTGCAAGAATGCATTTGTATGGCTGGTCATGCCAGCCATGGCCTTGATGTGAGGCAAGATTCCACGTTACTCTGTAAACAAAGCCAAGCAGGAATAACGTGGCTGAAGGACCGATGGTTCCTACTTCATCACATTTACTTCTCATTTTCTATCTACAGCTGAATGGTGCCCACAGAAACCAGGAAATGGAGAGGAAATTCCACGGTGAGGTGCCCTGGTGGGGGCTATTTGGAGTCTGAGAGAGGTTTGACAACCACCTGAGGGGGTGACCTTGTTTCTATGCGCTTACGCCTTAGGTTTTTCAGGTTATTTTTTTTTCCATTTAGCTTGCTGGACAATATTATCAGGAATACTGGACAAGCGCCCTGCTACCCTCTCAATTTTACTTTTGGTGTAAGTAGCAAATATTTCTTTAGTCACAGAACCTTTGTGTGAAGCTACTTAGAACTCTTTTTAGAGACTGGAAATAACGGAGGTGTGTGTTGTCACATTACCCAGAGAAGATGAGTAATTTATCTGGAGAACACAGATGATCTTGAGAGCCCTCTCCCTAGGAACATTGTCTTGGTGGATCTGCAAGGGCTCAGAATTTGGTCCGTAGATGGTTAGTTGTCGGGATACTTAATCTCTTCTATAAGAGCAGAATGATTTGCAATCACCAAATTTATGAGACCTGTGTACAGCGAAGAATGTCCCCATCGTGAGGACTAAGCACTCCTGTCCCCTGGAAAGTCCATCTGGTTTCTGTAACATCCATGGGAAACTATGTTCTAATCAGAAGGTTGCTTGATGAGTCAGACAGCTAAACAAAAGGAGTTACTTATGTGATTCAAGTGTTTAGATGCAGGGATGAAAGACACGTTTCATTCCATGAGCTCGCTTATTGATTGTGAAGGGCTGCCCAGCGTGTTGAGAAAAAGGTCATGCTTAGTTTTTGTGGGAAATCGACAGTTGATTAGTGATGTCTGCTGGAGCACAGAATTGGACAAAGGGGCAGGAGTGCTGTTTGAGCCATCCCTAGTGTAAGACTATCCGACCAATAAGCCTGATGAATTCAGGCCGATATAAATCATGAGATTATGAGAACTGGAGCAGAGGTGCTTGGGAACTCCTTGTTGGGTAATCAGTAGCATTCTCTTTTAGTACTTCCATGTGAGATAGATCCTTTGTCTAATGAATTCATCTTTTTTCCCATTTATTTATGCATGTGTACATGCATGAGTGTGTGTGTGTGTGTGTGTGTGTGTGTGTGTGTGTGTGTGTATGTGCAATTATGAATAGATGCTAAAGGACAGCTTGCAGGAGTTGGTTCTTTCTTCCCATCATATTGGTTTCAGGTGTTGAATTCAGGCCATCAGGCGTGGTGACAGGTGCCCTTAACTGTTGACCTATCTCTCCAGCCCTGGATCCATCTGTTTTGGTGAATGTGTTCAGTCCAGACAGGGTAAGTGCTATAGGGATGATGTGTCTGCAAGAACCAACTTAGGCCTTACTTACCAGATCCGAGACCTTTGTGTAAGGAACAGGATTATCTTATCTTAATGTTGCTGACCTTGTTTTGTAAACTAAAGCTTACCGGGAACTTCACTGTGTTAAACAGATAAAAAATGACAGGCAGATTTTTCTAGAAGTTTCCGCCATGGATGTTATTTTTCTGTATGAAAATGTCTTGAAACACACCCTAGTGAATTCTGGAAAGGCATGCGATATTATTATCTGAAACCCATTCTTCGGGTTTGGGTTCAAGTCCTTCATTCCAGATGTGACAGCATCTGGAATTGGTGAGCAAGCAGTTTTCTTTGGTTCCCACAGGACATTTGAGGCTGTGTTGGGAGAGGCATCCCCAGCTCTTCACTTCTTATGTAGCATTCCTTCCATGAGGCTAACACCGTGGATTTGATGACCGTTTGTCAGCTCCCTCATCTAAACTGTGAGCCCACCAAAGGACCCGCGGAGGAGCCCGCGGAGAGACATGCCTGACTATCTTTCCCGCGTTTCACAAGTGAAACCTGTGATTAGAAAAATAATAAAAGGCCATCTCACCTGTGTTCCTTATTTATTACACATTATACAGGTATCTGGTTGCAAAACCCGAACTCCTACTCCTGTCTCTTGGTGAGCGTTTGAGGCAGAACACAGTGACCTGCCTCCTGCGATAACATCGGCAAAGAGTGAGTGCTCCCTTCCCAGGTGACTTCCACCCTCCCTCCATGCCCCTTGGCGGCACTCCCAGAAAAAGAGTTCAGTAAGGGGGG